>BSQZ01000004.1:7662006-7747006 GCA_033239005.1 Lamellibrachia satsuma
AGACCACCAGTGTTAGAGTCCACAGTATATTACAGCCTCAAAGAGAGTGAATAGAAAATAATTAAATATATAGTTTCAATGTTATTTACTGTAAATTGTGTAACATGCTCTGCAAAAGGTAATTATTACAATTCTTTAGGTCTCCAATTTTACGTAATTTTATTGTTAAATAATTTTTCCTGTCTCCTACTTGGTTGAATAGTTTTACTAGGATATAAATGTTTTCTTCTCCATTTTCTTTTAACATTTCAGTAGTGATTCTGTCCTCTCCCTATGCCTTGTTGTTCTTCGGGTTCCTTACGGCAGGCGTCACTTGAGTTTGTTCTGTTGATGTTGTCCTTCAATTGCATGTTCTAGGCTCCTAACATAACCTACAAGTTTATCAGTTAAAACTGGGTCATTCCTAACACTTTTTATAAAGTTGTCGGTTTACACACGTTGTTTGTTCTCCTCTTTCTCCGTGAAGTCAGGGATGAGGCTGGCATCGATACTGGTCCTCTTCCGGTACTGGTACCGCTTCACTGCCGTCTCCACCACCAGTAGTTTACACAAGTTGTTTGTTCTCTTCTTTCCCCGTGAAGTCAGGGATGAGGCTGGCATCGATACTGGTCCTCTTCCGGTACTGGTACCGCTTCACTGCCGTCTCCACCACCAGTAGTTTACACAAGTTGTTTGTTCTCTTCTTTCCCCGTGAAGTCAGGGATGAGGCTGGCATCGATACTGGTCCTCTTCCGGTACTGGTACCGCTTCACTGTCGTCTCCACCACCAGTTGTTTACACACGTTGTTTGTTCTCTTCTTTCCCCGTGAAGTCAGGGATGAGGCTGGCATCGATACTGGTCCTCTTACGGTACTGGTACCGCTTCACTGCCGTCTCCACCACCAGTTGTTTACACAAGTTGTGTGTTCTCTTCTTTCCCCGTGAAGTCAGGAATGAGGCTGGCATCGATACTGGTCCTCTTCCGGTACTGGTACCGCTTCACTGCCGTCTCCACCACCAGTTGTTTACACAAGTTGTGTGTTCTCTTCTTTCCCCGTGAAGTCAGGAATGAGGCTGGCATCGATACTGGTCCTCTTCCGGCACCGGTACCGCTTCACTGCCGTCTCCACCACCAGTAGTTTACACAAGTAATTTGCTCTTAATTAAACTGACTATTCACAACGTGCATTGGCGTAGATTCTGCGCACATATCTAGAGATATCCGATAATGGTGATGAGCAAGATCAACTAATCGCCGGAAAAGCGTCATCAATATGTCACCGCCGTAAAGCTGAAGCAACACTGTCTGGTATTTATTCTCAGTAAGCACCTATTTTCTCAGTTTTACATGTTACCACTACTGTTTCCATTCACAAGAACGACAATGCATTGTTATATTCGTTAGTCGAAAATTCAGGCTACTATGGGGTAGATTTTACGTCAAAATAATTACAAAATATTGAGACTCTGTTGTGTTAGTACAGCAACTGTTTGGGTACGTCATGGATGCATATTATCACCAATACTGTCCAATATGTTCCTGGAAAATATATACTGGAGCTATTATCTCATCCGAAGAAGAAATAAAAGCAGGCATTAGCCTAATTGTAACATCAGATATGGCAAGACATTACAGCAACCAAGATCAAGCTTTAGAGCCTAGTATTGACCATACTGACTAATATATGTGAAAGCTCGACTTTGAACTCTGACCCTTTCAGATGAAGCGTCTTCGAAGGATCTTAAAAATATCCTACAAAAGCACAAGACCAACGAATTTGTAGTGCAAACCACCAACGACATGGCGGGACCCCAAAACCAACCCTGAACATAATTAAAAGAAGGAATTATTAATGTAAATTTATTTCGGGTGAATCTGCTTACAAAGGAAATAAAGGCGCTGTTGACACATTACATGGTTTTTGTGAACACTAATATAATTTAACACAAAAGTAAAAAAAAAATTGAAGTGAATGTTTTGCTTATGCAAGAACTCTTTTTGAAGACTGCCCGTAAAATAAAAAGTTTCCGCTCACAGGCCTGATCAGCGTAGATAATTACCTTAGTGCAACGTGTAAAGCCACTTTCGTGTTTTACTCAGCCAGATCATGGAAAACTATTTTCATTTGTAGCACATTGATGTTAATTTTGAAATCTAATATATTTTTGGTTATTGAACATTTTATTTTTGTGTCATATGAGTCACATTTTACTCAGCAGTGTCATATTCACGCAGGCAAACACGCACATTAAAAAGTATAATATCTAACATAGCAATAGACAAATGTAGTGTCGCCACCTGTTGGAAAACGCATAACTAAAATTTATTCGTTTGGCTGCCTTGTAACATACAGTAACTCATAATCTGTATTTATTTGTAAGCAGCTACACCATAAATTTTACATTAATCATTCACCTGGATTATCTGTTAAACAAGATGGCTATGATTCTAGTATGAATTACTAGACACTAATCAGACTTGTTGGTAAGTCACAACCTGGGAAGTCATGTCAAGCCACTGACTTTCAAGTCAAGTCAAGTCTCAAGTCAATGACCTCCAAATCCAAGCCAAGTCTCAAGTCATCTCTCAGAATTCCAAAAAAGTCAAGTCACTAGCGTCCACTGTTCGAGTCACAAGTCAAGTCGCATTCAAACACAACTATTGCATTTCATATCTAGTGAAATATCAAAGAATACAAGGTAAATTTATTAACGGTATTATTTATTATGAATATGATTAATATGATGCACATTAAGTGCATACATACATGTAATATCAACAATCCACGTTACAGTCATTATTATGGTGATGAAATGGTATTAGTTGCTTAAATTAAAACAAAGTTCTAATGATCATATTATGACTGTCAAGTCACAAGTTGATGACCTACAAGTCCAAGTCAAGTCTTGAGTCATCTATATGAATGCCAAGTCAAAATGGGCAACTTGAGTCAGCCTCTGTGACTTGAGTCAACAAGTCTGACACTAATACTCATATTACTCATTATTAATACACATCAACAACTCCATATCCATTTATTGACATATTTATATACAGAAATCACAGGGTGTATAGATTGAAAAATAAACCTTTCTCCCAGAGCACAACTGCTGAACAGTAAATCATGCAATTAATCACCAATGAAATCAAATGATACCCACCCCCATATAAAATCTAATTACATTATATACAATATCAGTTATACCACATAGTTTCTTCAGAAGATTTCCTGCACCTTTCCCATTTTTAGGTTGATATGTGAAGCAAACATTGTATGTACAATACATATCCACAATGTATTTTGTTAATCTGTGAGAAACAGATTACTGCAGCAGACCTGCTAAAACCAACCTAAATAATTTGAAAGACAGCTTGTATGTTTAACTTACATAACTTTAAAAATGCAATAAAAGTTATATTCTTATATAGCACAGCATCCAGTCTGTAGGACTGTTCAGAGTGCTTTACACTTCACCCCGTGGCAGACCAGTTCATTCCAACACCAACTCAACTTCTCTTGGGTTCTAAGGGTTAGTAATTACTGCGAGAAGACTATTCGTTCTCTCGATAACGAGTCCTGTGTTCTAACCATAACGCACCACGCCAAACAATAACCTGCAACGCAGCAGTAAAATCCACATGCATTTCCAAACATTAATTTCAATGTTATTGTATTTCGAAACTAATAATATACATCAGCAATAAATCCGTAGATTATAGGAAAGAGTGAAGCATTAAAGGCACGATTCTGAAGAAACATGTCATAAGTAATGTGACAACCTCAGCATAACATAAGCCCATTACCCTAAACTTCAACATGGAAACATTCGTCTATCCTCAGACAACTGAATAAAAACTTTAATTTCCTCCCAACTTATAACACATTAGGATCAACAAATGAAAAGGATGCATAGCACACAAAAAAACATGCAATATTTCGGTTTATTTTGAGCCCCCCAAAAACACTTTTAACTGTGATGTTTCACTTATAATTAAGTAGACATTGTTATGTTAATTTGTTTTATGAAGGCTGCATGGATCATAATGGTGGTTTGGTGGCATATGTGGATGTGGATGGTAAATTTAAAGTAAACTTTAAAATTGCAGTTTGGCAGTAGATCTTGGTTCAAAAGCGGTAGAAAATTAAGAAAAATTGGTAGTTCTACCACAAAAGGAGTAGACTTGATATCTCTGCAGGACTTGGTTTACCCTTTTACCAAATTCACCCATAACCCGAGCAATCAACATAGAAGGCAGTATTTAAGTGACCTTAAAAAACGTCATATAGTGCACAAAACATCCTGTGATAAATAGCAACATCATTTCAAATCTGCAAGTATGTTTACATAGCAGCGCGAGTAATAAAAACACCAATTTCATTTTAAATGTCACGAAATGCCACAGATATGTAGGTACACCAGTGCTGCCACCTGGTGATGGATGTCATTCAGTCACCAACATCAGCGTCTCTGTCACCGATGACAAAGAGTATATGGAAGGCGCAGGCGAGGAGGGCCGTGCCGAGGAGGTCACCGAGAGCAGTGAGGTAAGGGATGGTGAAATTGTCAGGGTCGTTACCCTGCTTCCACATCCAGTGAACCATCCAGTCACCCACGAACAGCAGCAGCGTCACCTGGTGGTTAACAGGCAGACAACAATTTACACCAACAAATTTTTATTGATGTTTGATGCACATCGAATGCTTATCTGCTTAAAACACAAGAAAAATTATAATATATATATATATATATATATATATATATATATATACAGTGCAATACGCTTATAATGAACTACTTTGTGGGTAGCTAATGAGTTCGTTATATGCATATATGCGTTTACCCGCTAGGTGGCAGTGTTGTATGCGACTGTTTTTAAACTATTCGCTAGATGTCTATCAAATGCAAAGATATTTCGTTGTGTAACATCTATTTAGATGACACATCAAACAGTTACAAATGTTACTATTAAGTGTAGTTATAGTATAACATCGCAGTCCATCGTCTGTGATAAAGTAACGAAATATGACGTAAACACATGGCGAGCACGCCGCGTCCAAGCACACTAAAACACGAACTGTGGCTGGATGGAGCCACGGTAACTACTGTACTTCTTCTTGTACAACACACACAGAATGACACCAGTTAATCTGCTTTGAAGAAGTCCTCGATTGACATTTGTTTGCTGTTGGCTGGGACACCAGACAAAAGGAAATCCTCAAGCCAGTCGCAGTGCGCTACAGTGTCGTCTGACTGCATAGCCCTGTTACGGATGAACTGTCATATACCGCACAGCCGGTCGAAACACTGGGCGATGTAGTTCATACTACTACATGCACCATTGTTTATTTAAACATAGCTTAGTGGGTAGTTAACAATCACCTTTGATGATTTCCCTCATTGACCTAATTACTTTGTCACTGGTGCTCTGCTCAGCCACAGCATGACTACCAGGTCAGGCGGGAAGTATTTGCGAACAATCAGACGATTTTCAGTTGGAGAGAAATTCATCGCAGGTACCTTCCAAACAGTGTTTGTACTCATTTGCAGCTGAGTAAACGAAATTGCCTAAGCTTCGAAAACGAACCGTGCCCAGTATGGGTCTTGAACTCACAACCCTCGAATTTAGAGTCCAACACCTTAACCACTAGGCCACGGCTGCCCCCCTTATATAATATATATATATATATATATATATATATATATATATATATACACACACAATTATATTATATTATTATACAATTATTTGTATATGTGTAGTTGTTAGTTGACAATTTCCAATACCTGCGAAGTTTATTATGGTACAACGTTCACAGGATGGGTATATCATTAATACCTGTAAATTTATGTTCCTTTCCACGTATAATGATTCTACAATAAAAACTATCAGACTCTGTATCTTTAAATTAATGATTTGCCAACTACACTTGAAAACTTGAATTACCAAACTCAACCTAATAAGCGTAATGTACGTTTGAAAAAATGTCAAGGAATCTGTTCTTATAAGTGATATGCTTATAAGAACGATACGACAATAAGGTAACTGTTTAAAACTAGTGGTGTCATTTGGTGACCAGTGTAGAACAACTGAAGTGGTGCCAACTGTTTAACACCAGATGGCGACTTTTTCAGATGTTCCACCCCAGGCAAATTATAATAATTATGGATCCTGCTGATTAAAACAGGGGGTGTACGCTAATTAGGGTGTGTACGCTTAATAGGTCGAATACAGAATACTGTGACATCTTGTGATTACAACTGCCTACCTGTAAGAGTGCTGCAGCAAGGTAGACAACCACAAAGATGAGTGTGATGGACGTGTGGCCGACCTGCTGGTAGTGAATGATGTACATGAAGATCAGGTGGCCGGGGATGACCAATAGCAGCAGTACTCGGTTCGTCCGCGAACCCATTCCTAGACCGAAACAGGACATCAGCTAAAGATCAACTCATTACTAATGCGATGAATCACCAGACAGGAACACGTTTGACCAGTCGCAGAAAACACCTGTAATGTTACACCAGTGTTGCTGTATGGAAGTGTAACATGGAAAATAAACGAAGGCGACAACAGAAAGTTAGATACATTTTTTAAGTGCTTAAGATGAATCCTATAAATCAGATGGCCATACGTTGTATCAAATCAAAATATTCTTGCAAAAACAAAATTTAAGACAATCAGCACCGAGGTCAATTTAAGAAGATGGAAATGGGTAGGGCATATCCTACAAATGGACAAGAACAGCAAATGTGAGACGGCGTTGACACCCAAAGGCAGAAGAAAGGTTGGTCGACCAAAGACAACGTGGTGATCAACTGTTGAAAATGAAAGACGCGTACTGGAGTGGAACTGCTGGAATGAGGCCAGACGTGTAGCAGCTGATAGAGCGAGCTGGAGGAGATGCACTTCGGCCTTATGGGTCACTGATCCCGAAGAGCATAGGTGAGGTGAGGTTTCACTAGGACAGTGGTATTTTACAAATACAATGTGGCACTTGCTGTCCTAATTGATCAAATGTTGCATTTCAAAATTTGGGCTACAGGCGTTCGAAGTAATGATTTATCGATTGGCTAAACATTTTAATTTTTCATATTTACTACCTTGTCAAATTGATAGCGCTCTTTCTGATGGTTGTGTTTTTATGCTTTCTGTCTGTATTTTTTACAAAATAGTCCATTGCTAAGAAGAATTTATAATGCAAAATGGCAGATATCAAGAGTTTGACTTTTGGTAATTTGTAGTTGGCAAGCGTTTTTAGAGATTATTTTGATTGATGTGGTAGAGATTAAAGTGAAGACATACCAGTAGTGAAACTAGTAACAAAAAGGGTGCGTCTCTACTCAAAAAAATGATGAGCCAGTGCTCGAGAATACACCAGCCTTTGAGAATACACCTTTACTTCGAACATCTGTAGCTTTGAGTGCATTCCAATCACAGTATACTTTGAAACACGATTATCTTGGTAAATATTTTATCAAATCAGGACTGTTAGTAACATAACAATGATTAAGTTATATGTCATTTTGAAGCTTTTTTAAAGCAGCATCAGATAAATCCAAAATGGTCAAATGTGGCATTTCGTCAAACAGCACAGCAGGGGGCACATGAATTATTGTATTGTAAGTCTGACACCATAATATTATATATACACCATATTATACATACTGCAGCAGCTTTTTTCTTAAAGTAAATAGTAAAGACGACTATAGAAAACATTAAATATATGGTATCATTAAATTGATACAACGGCTAGCTGTGCTGATATCCACTCGACATCCACAGACGTATGTTTAACATAGGATTTTCAAAATGCTTCTGACGTGCATTATTTAGATGGATATATCACAGTAATAATACTACCTGATTGGTCTAGAGCATTTTACTCGAGTGTGGTACATTTATGGAATAATGCAGTTTGTTGACGTCATGAGAATGCTTACCAGTCATATAACATCACTCATGCCTGCCGCACTCGTGATGCTGGTAGCACTCTCGTGACATCAACAAACAGTAAAATATACCACATCAAATGCACAGTAACAGCTGTATATTAAAATTTCAGTGTGCCTTGCATAAAGTTTGATCTGTGTACAGTAGTACCTGCCTTCAACGGACCCTCCAATGAGCGGACACTTGCTATGGCGGGACACTTTCTCAATGTACGGACTGTTTTACCATGTTAATGTCCCTCTGATGAGGGGACACCTGGTGAACGCGGACAGCGGACAGTAATCATTATTTTCGTAATTTTTTTCTCAAAATATTTTATTTCCAAAATGGCGACGGACAAACAGCACGGTGTGTAGTGGGAAAAACAATGTTATATCGCGAATTAGGATATAAGGCTGTTGGGTATGGACCCCGATTTTCTGCCACCAGGGGAAATGCCATATGGGCTTACTTAAACCCACTTAGAATTGCTTTGACAATTCTCAAGAAACAGGTGAATAACGTCAACGACAATGAACGACTGTCAACAAGTTGTTTGTTTGGCGCTGATGCCGACACCAATCGCTGATGTTGGCTTCGCTTAGGCGGTTTGAAATTGCAATCGAGATTCTCAAATACGCCTCGCACAAGAATCAGATAAACAGTCTTAAATGCAATTTAGTATGCAGTACTAATATGACACTGGGATGAAATGGCATGCCTCCAATCTAAACGACGCGAAACCAACATGCCAAAAATACGAATTCGTCATCCGCATATGAAACAACGAATCGATGCTAAGTCGTGCATCATAAATTTATGCTTCGGTCGAGATCAGTTGAAAATCGAGGTGAAACGATTATTAATTCTGCCTATTGTAGTTTTCTATGTTTAATCAGCTTACATACTGCGTGTGTCAACTCATACGTTTTCGGCTGCTCAAATCAAGGTTATTATTTTCAATTCGTAGGCCTATTAGTTCAGTACATCGTCATCATAGTTCCATAACGGTATACGTACATGTATTTTATTCAGTTAACGATTAAACAGGGTGTGACATTTAAAAATAAAACACATTGATGGTAGTTGACTCGTTTAATAAGCTCTATAAACTGCATATTGCCGTATAAGACACTGCTGCAAGTACACTGTGGCTTCGACAGCGTTCTTAGACTTGGAGCAGCGGGCGGCGATCACTGTTGGTTAGTAGCACCCCAGTGGCAGACATGGGAACACCTAACACGCCTTATTTCAGCCATCCACTCCAGCATGCCTTTCCCTCTGATGAGGGGACACCTGACATGTAGGGACACTTTTGCTTGGATACAGAAGTGTCCGTTGAAGGCAGGTACTACTGTATATTTCACCTTTGGAAGAAATCTTTACAATAATTTTGAGTCACGTTAACTGCTACTATAGACAGAAAGTTGACCGACCTTTGCTACAGTAGGTTGTGAAAACGTTCGGACAGCCATGGAGAGCAGACTCCGGCAGATGGCCAGGCTTGGCAAGTCGGTGTAGAGATGTAGACAGCCGACTAGCCTGGATGGCGACTAGGTTCCCGCCCACACCTGACACAAACAGAGAGGTATGGCTGTCATACCTGCCAGGTAATTGTTTTGATTCTAAAATCACAAGAATGACGACTGGAAATTTTCTGAACCGATTTGATGATATATTTGGTTGTATACAATAAAACATAGAAACTGTAAATGTATATACATATATATATAATCAATTGGCAATAGCCCCAAAAAAACAGGGAAAGAGGATGAATCTTATTTGTTAAGTCTGAAAATGTTGTCCTTAACAAACCAGAAAAATAACCAACAACATTTCTATTTAGCAGACTCTTGGGAAAATGTCAGGTCTGAAAAAGTTGTTTTGTGAAATTTCGATGATCACACGCACAGCGAGGTTTCTCAAGTCAAATTTACATTCAGCACACTTTAATGAGGCCTTTTTACACATATCGACTAAAAATAGTTATTATGTTGGTCGTTAAATTCTACATATAATAATACATCATTAAAAAAAAAAATAGGTTTGTTGTACAACAATAAGTAATATTTAGTTAAAGTATACTGGACATCCTTGCCAAGTTACTGGTTACTGATCAGTTGTAGATGTATTTTTCTACACCAGAAGTTCACAAATGTCTCAGTGGGGGGGGTAAACATTCAAATATTTGGAGTTAGAATGAAGGATGTTATTCAATAGTGTTGAGTGCTGAGACAATAAGACTGTTGGTGATGCTATTTAAATGGACTGCATAAGACACTGACTCACCATTAATGACAGGCTGAAAGACAGCAATGCCACGGTAGTTGACGACTGTGAAGTCCAGAATCAGACCACCGACACTGCAATGTGACAGTGACATAAGATGATAGACACATCAGCAAGACTCTTCAGTTGACTCTGTAATCTTTGTGTTTTCCTTGTTAATTGCCACTTTCTGTATTTCAGCCATAGACGTTGAACTAGACATGGTCTTAGATTATTTTAATTATCTAAATGCTTAACAAATTCACTTAAAATCACACTAACTTATGCCATAAATGGTAAAATATGTTACTGACGCTAATTCTTCATTGAAAAAAAATGTATTTAATGCAAAAAGATAATATTGATGAAAGACATATGCTAGGTTGTAACCTAAGTACATAATACTTATGTTGTGAGATTGGGATCCTCTGTGTACGAGTAGATTAGAGTTAGTACCAACCTGCTGATGACCATGGCCCCAATGACCGGCGTCCAGCCCGTGTAGAGGACCTCGTGTGTGTAGTGGTTGTGATGGGAGATGAAGCACCAGAGTGGCGTGAGACTCAGGAAGAGTATTATGAGGGCGGGAGCCAGCCATCTATGACCGTCTGGCAACAATTCAATAAACGTTATTTCTACAAGACCACTGTATCGTCATATACACAACACTGTGTGCCCTAATTCAATCAAAAGTACTGTAGTCTACCATTAAGCTTACATCCCCTAATTAACATATTCCCCCTTTTTTAATCAACAGTGTCCATAATTATTGTAATTTGACTAGTGTGGACAACTGAAGTGTCGCCATCTGGCATTAAACAGTTTGCACCACTTTTTAATTGTTCTACACTAGTCAATAAATGACACTAGTACTAAACAGTTACCTTATTGTCTTGAGAAACTAATTTTGGTGGAATTCATTGTTAACACCAAGGCTAAACTATTGTGTCGAGATATACCACGTATAACTGCAGTCTTCAAATAAACCGAGATACTCACCAATTGCCATATACAAGACGGAGGCAATAGTCGACAATAATGCCAGGGTCGTAATGTCCCCCAGACTTGCAGCGATTGGGGTGGCCACGTTGTCAGGGTTGATATGGCATCGATGTGAAAACAGGACAACGGCCGCCATTATTAAACCTGCAACAGTAGGCTTGACTACTGCGATTCCTAATATTCCTCTCAAGGACATCTTGAAACTTCATCGTGTGCAAAATTATTTGGCAAGGGTAGTTACCTGGTATCCTCCTTTCTCTCACTCAGAACCACTTCTTAAATCATTGCATTGGCTCCCTGTCTGATATCATATTATTTTTAAGATCTGTACAATTACCTATCAAACACTTTCATCCAAGCATCCAGCATATTTACATTCACTGCTCACTCCTGCAAGTCAGCCCAGACAGCTTTGATAAGCTAATTCTAATCTAGTTTTTGACTATAAATATATATATAAGATGTAAAGTTAACATATACTTTGAGCTCACGAATATGTCCGAAAAAAATCCAGCCCACCCCTGCCCTCCCTGTGGACGCTGTAAACTAAAAACCCACCTGTTTAAACTTGCTTATGCTCCCCAGTGTACCAATCTGTTTACAATTGGAACTGCTTATCGATTATTAACTGCTCAACCCCTTTTGTTTTGGTGCGCTGCCGAGCTTGGGTCTCCCGAGGATTTTAGTGCAATAGAAGTATTTCATATGTTATATTATTAACAACAGTTCAAAAATGTATGTTTAGAGAAATGTTCTTGTATCTAGTGCATTCATAGGTTTAAATTACCACCCTTATTAATAATTTTTTTGCATAATGTCACATGTGAGCAGAATGACATCACAATTTGAATTGTTTTTTAAAGTAATTGGAGGAAATGTAATTAATTACTTTCAATGACATTTTAGTTACTTTTTTAATTACAAATTTACAACATGTAATGTTTTAACTCAAACTATTGTTTGTCATTATACACAGAAAAGGTGCTCTAAAATAGATGATATTTGTGTTGTTGAGTAAGTTTACGGATGCTCTGCTCACCTACATACTGTTATTTTGATATGGAATTGGTAACTGAAATTGGTATTTTGTAATTGGAATTTTTGGTATGGGTAATTTACACCAAGTCCACAAACGAGACTGACGTATCCACCTAGCATGAGACTAGCAAGTAAGGCTGTCATTTCATTACATTACTGGTACAAAGTACGAGACCTTGATGTACTCACCTAGAATGAGACAAGCCAGTGACGCTGTGACTACACTACTGGCACAAAGTACCAAGACCTTGTAGTACTCACATAGAATGAGACTAGTCAGTGACGCTGTGACTACACTACTGGCACAAAGTACCAAGACCTTGTAGTACTCATGTAGAATGAGACTAGCCAGTGACGCTGTGACTACACTACTGGCACAAAGTACCAAGACCTTGTAGTACTCATGTAGAATGAGACTAGCCAGTGACACTGTGACTACACTACTGGCACAAAGTACCAAGACCTTGTAGTACTCATGTAGAATGAGACTAGCCAGTGACACTGTGACTACACTACTGGCACAAAGTACCAAGACCTTGTAGTACTCACCTAAAATGAGACTAGCCAGTGACGCTGTGACTACACTACTGGCACAAAGTGCAAGAACTTGAAATACTCACCTAAAATGAGACTAGCCAGTGACGCTGTGACTACACTACTGGCACAAAGTATAAAACCATGATGGATGTTGAAGGTGCCCTTTGGTATCCAGCCAAAGATCATGGCTGCGACAGAAGCGAGGAAGCCAACGACTATGGCCTGAACCTGCAACATGGCACAACAGAAACGAGCTAGAGTCAGTGTGGTCAAGAGTGTGTCAATACTGTTCAATCTACTCAACTAAAGACAAGCCAAGAATAACCATCCCATCCAACCTGAATGAACTGTTGTGATGAAAATCCCACTATGACTAGATTTTTCAAGCAATAACCTTCTGAGTCAATGCCTTTGACCCTTTGTTTGTTAACATCAGTGTTCTATTTTGAACCGGCCCAAGTGAGTTTGAACTCGACCCACTAAAAACAGACACTGCCTTAAATCAGAATAAATAATAATTTAATAAATATAAACCATACCAAATAGTCGTTCATTTCTTACAACTAACACACCAATAGAATAAAGTAATGAATTTAACAAACATTTCAATGTGAACTTTATATGCGAAACAGCAACAATTATTGAAATTAAAATTATGTTTGATGCCGATGTTTTGCACGCACAGCCCTGGGCCTGGCATGGACAAACATATATGCCGTTCTCCAAATCGAAGCATCCAAAGTTTACTTTCACAGCCAAATATCACATTAACCAGAATATCTTGGCACATTATATTGTCAGTCGGATTGTCTGCTTCCTTAGTATCACCAGTATGAAGTAAATTGGCGTAACATCTTTCAAGAACTGTTGAACTCTATGATTCTCGCAATTTTATCTACCATCTTTGCTTTGGTGTTTCCCTATTAAATGTGAATCATCCAACAGGCATCCACGTTACAAATGCCATGGGTTTCCTTTGCACGTGCAGATTTCGCGTTTGCCTTGGCAGCGATCTGTTGCTGTCAAAGAAGTAGTTTGTCACAATTGTATTTTATATTGAATTAGCATAGATTAGGACTGTAAAGTACTGTAATGTGCATCACTAATACAGTCCGACCTAGCTGTGGCCATTGGGATCAATCAGCGGGGTGGGGCCAATAACTTGCACTTATTGCGGGAAGCATTTTGAATCAGTGGCCGCTGATAAAAAGGCCTTAATTTCGAACACTGAACATGTTGGAAGGTTTGCGTGTAATGCTGTAAGTCAACCAAAACCAAACCAGACAATCACTTGTAAGCCTGTAAATTGTCCACATTTACCTGAATAAGCGCCAGGTTGCCAAACAACATCTTCCATTGCTCAGATCTCGAATCCAGATTTCCCAGATTTGCCTGAAATAAATACAATACAATGTACACATATATTTCTTTAACACCTTGTCTTGTCTTGTCTGCTAGTAACTGAGTACATGTATGTCTGTGTGTTAACCAACAATGAAAACTAGACCGTACACATGGTTTATAAGTAAATATTTAAGTTAGCCTGCATAAACTGCCAGTATCCAATTTGTGGATGTTCCCTTTTGGCAACAGTAGTAACAGTAGGTGGTAAAAGTAAAAATGCAAAGACCTGTTTGTTCGCATACAGCGCTGTATCCAGTCCGTGGGACCATTCAAAGGCCTTTACACTTCACCCCCTGGCATACCTTACACTTCACCCCCTGGCAGACCTATTCATTCCAACACCAACTCAACTTCTCTGGGAAGCCACAATTACTGCACAATGACTATTCATTCAGATGTATCTACCACTGTATAGAGTCAGGTACTCATTTATCTAGCTGAGTTAACTGAGACAAAGGGGAGCGAACAAAATTGCCCAAGCTTCGAAACAGCAGCCGAACCTGGATTCTCTCAATAGATGTTCTAACCACTACAATACAACCCCACATACAAATGTACAAACCTATGATAAGCGTTATGCAAGCATAATCAGTAGAAACTTTAAAGTGGGCCAAAGTTTGACCACACCTTTCAACATTTACATAATTCATGTTTACTGATTGTACCAATAATCTTGAAATTATTTTACCTAATTTGTATCATAAAATATAACATCAGCAAAATAATAAATACTTGGTTTCATATGTTCAGTTGGACATATGCCAAGTAGAATATCATGAAGCTGAAAAACTTTATAAAATTATTTTTTTCAGACTTTACAACTGTAAATGCAACTGAACTAATACAGATCCAGAACAAGTCAATACAGAACCACAAAGTCACTATTATGAAAATGTAAATGTAGCAGCAGTCAAGATATACAACTGATGCAGACCCTGAAATAAAATACATATTAGACAAGTGCAGTCTAACCTGGGTTGAAAGTCGTGAGGCCAGTGTCATCTCGAGGTTTCCCTTGAGGCCTAGCAGTGCTGGGACAAGAATGAAGACTTCCTTCATTTCGACATAGACCTTCCAGTGCTGCAAACAGACATATAACTGACTGACCGCTCTGGGACAGGTCTGCGTCCAGTCCATAAGATTCCTTTTCCACACACTCCTGAAAAAAATGTGTTCATCCATACACCAACTTATTTTGTCACAACATAATATAATTGAATGGCATAGCAGTATGATCACTCTATTGTAATCACCGTTGTTTGATTAAATGTACTAGTCATGACTTTCAACAGTACTTCTTAATATTTTATTATAACAAATTTAATGGCGAGAATATGGGACTTAATTATTATTAGCTCAATAATCTTAGTAGCTATCCCACTGGTCCTCAGACAGCCTCTTAAAGAGAACGCTGTGTTGTACATTACTTCCGGACGCTAGAAGAGCCAGTAATAATAACAATACCACGGTGATAGCAAAGTTGACAAAATGTGTGAGAAATTATTAAAAAGGTAATGAAATATTTCAAATTACATAATGATCATTCCATTAATCCATCTACACTAGACTCCATTACTGGTTGCTGAAGTTTGATGATCCATTTGTATTGTCTTTAGGTGTTGATATTTACAAGCAAAGGTCATATATATGTTATTTACTATGCTGCACTATGCACACTAATATTCAATATGGTGAATATTAATGGGTGATACTTGTTTGCACAATAGCATTTAATATTCATTTATACAGGCACTAAAATGGTTTCCTGTGCATAAACAAACAAACAGGTGTCACACAGTATTTTGTACGAAGCACAATAGTTGTTCAGCCACACGAGGTTAGCTGAGATGAACAAAGAATCTGTAACTACCAGATAGCTAGAAAACATCATGACATCCATTGGACACCATCCGCATTCATCATGTTGTCAACATGCTGAACCAAAGTCACCTAGTTGTAAAAAATTTAATCCTGTCAAAAACATGTTTATTGTTGAAGCTAGCTGATGCTGCAAAATATTAATTAATTAATATTAATCTATTTGTATTTCAAGTCACCACCAAAATCTCTACACACAAAATGAAATAAACCTATAAATACATAATAGGGTCATTCCATGTGAATTCAACCAGTGGGTGTTGTACTGATCTTTTTTAATGAATAAGTTTGGTGAAAGCTCTTGGTAATATAAGCATGTAAAAAAATTAGTTTCCTAGCTCCAGCAGTTTTCAAGCAATGGCAGCTTGAAATTAAGGACTTTTATGACATTTAAAAATGTTATTAACCCATTAGGCCCCAGGATTTTATTAAAACATGCCACCATGTTCCCAGGATTTCTGGCAAATTTTGAGTGATTTTACCTCCTTGTGTTAAAAAATCTGTAGAAAAAAACTATTAAATTTTGACAATTACAAGTTGTGTTTATTTTGAAGAGTAGTAATTTCTCCACATGCATGTATACATAGAAATAGGATATATTAATAAAATGTTGACATTTGATCACAATTTGCAAAGACAAAATAGTACATTTGTTAAAACTTTGAAAGTTGCGACTGACATTTGACAATGATCCCATGCCATAACCCTATGCAACTCAGTGAAGAAAATGTAGCTATATGTCTTAGCTTTGCACCACTGAAAACATTATCAAATTCTGACAGTTATATTTCAGGTTACACCATATTTTATCATGACAAATTTAGAAATAAAAATTTTCGAGATAGCATGAACAAAACTGATGAAAATCAAGATTTCCGAAAGGGCAACAAACACATGCACGTAACGAGCTGTTGTTGTTGCAAAATATATCTGCTAGGGTGTGGCAAAATTTAGTAGCGTTTAGTTCAGTAGTTATCTGCCAGGATTTTTTTTAATAGAGGGTCCTGTATGCGGCCGGCAGTGGCCGTTCCAGGACTGTACAGGGCGGCCGGCCGCGGCCGTTGTGGGGGTCTAATGGGTTAACTTACTCATATTTCACAGGTTAATAATATCTCATAAATTAATCAACATATATCAATAAAATTTGGTGGAATTGTTCTCTGCAATGTGTAGATCATATTTTGTATGTTCTTTGTATGACCAAAATTTACCCGTGTAATAATAACAGGTGGATATATTACATCTGCGTTCTATTTACAACTCTCCACCTGTGTCTCTCCACAGACACAAATAAAAAGCCCTGTTGTGTGACCTGGGTCATGTTTGTATTTAGACTGGTGCTGGGTTCCAAATTCCAATCCCTCTCGCATTGTGGCAGCCAAACCAGCCATTTCGTAACCATTTGGTACATCTTGCCTAGCACCTGGCATATGGGAGGGGAATAGACAATGAGACACTTAGCTGAAGGTACCTTCTAACTGGTGACTATGAGAAGTAAATGATTTCACATGGGGTAAATATGTAACATGTCTCTAATAAATACTCTCTATGTCTAACCCACCAATGGACCGAATTTAAAACACCCCAGAGGAAATGGGTTTCTTCCACTAAGTTTTCTTACCCACGGGGAATAGCACTGAACAGTAAAGGCACGTAGAACTGTTGGTTAAACAAAGTTCATTATAATTAATATCAACATTTATACAGAACCAGATTATTTCAGTGTTGGTCAGGTTCTTCAACTGTCCCAAATAAAATAGGGATTTGTTTAGTTTCTTCAAAAAACCCAGAAAAACTGGATGAAACTAGGTTTCTTCAACTCATATCCACTGGATCGTTGTCCTGGAATAAACAGGATCTTTTGAGAACAAATCCAACCGAGCTGATCAGCATAGCATGGTAATATGACAAAGGTGTAGACTGAAGAGACGCAAGGAACTAGACATCTTCATGAGAACTCAGCCAAGAATGACTTACTTGAACTACGTCTAGCAGCATCCCTGCAGCCACCATCCCCAGCCCTGCGACAATGTAGGGGAAGAACACTTGCAGGGCGATCTGCCACGATGCTTCCTCGGGTTCAGGGAGCTTCTCAACCAGCGAAATCTCCACATCATCATTGTCTGAACACGGTTCTGTCACCTCGTTAATCTCCTCCTCTGATGACGATGATGACGACACAGCAGCTAGCAATGGCTCAGTAATACTTGTCTCTGAACTCTTGATGGTGTGACATATCTTGTGACGTCCTTTCTTGGCGTAGCTGCTGCTGTTGTTCTGTTGTCTTGCGACCGACGCGTCAAGTTGGACGGGCGCCGCCTCTATCAGCTCAAAGGAAGCAGGGGTGTCTAGGGCGTGGCCAGGCATCAAGGGGTCGTGGGGGTGGGGGTCACGGGCATGGGGAACCATCCTCCGTTGCCTCACACCAGACATAACTCACATAGCTGCTTAGAGTAGTGAATCCTGTAAAGATAAGGTGCGTTAAACCATACCGTGTAACAGTTGTACTTAGGCCAACAGATTTTATTATTTATTTATCATCTAAGCCAGCAGAGGGATTCTCTCCTCAGAGCTTCAAGCAGTGTGGTTTACTACTTACTATATTTAGTACAAGTGGGTTTGTAAGAAAGTTGCCATTACACAACCTGAGAAGCGCTGAGGTTTGAAAGTCTCTACAGCTAATTGCAACAAGGTAGTAGAACTAAACTGCCTTGTCAACCATGTACTGCAGTATATTATAATTATAATTATAATGATTACACTGCCCAGTATAGCAGACTTGTAAGAACACCGTTTGGTTGTAGTCCTACACATGTTCAATGATGTCTTTGATGTCACTTGGTTAATTAAGGGGTTACAACTGTTGTAACCTGGGTATAATTTGGGAAGCCACTCCCATCCAGTGTGCTATATTCTGTAACGCACTGGCTACTCGCAGAGCAGCTCTGCGAATAATGGCCAAACTTTTTCTTATTTACAGAGCAGAAATCAACCAACCACTGTGCACCATTTTTTTGCACATGCGCAAAATGCCGTTTGAGCATCGTGGTCTTTCGTTCATGTTGGGGTTTTCAGACGACACTTGCCTCGGCTCCAGACATAACATGTTTTATTGAACATGTGTATATATGCTTTGATTTAACAATGGAGCCTCTTATTTTGCAAGAAGGCACTACCTTCGACACCTGGAATTCTTTCCAGACTACACTAGACAAATATTCGAAGGCTCGCCACATTCAATTATGTCATCTATGTCAATTCAAGGACTGCTGTGGCTGCAAACAAGTTGCTGACATCCAACAGCACCCAGTACAACACGAAAATTAAATACGCTTACATTCGACTATGATGTAAAAAAATGTCCATGATTCCCAGAGCTGCTCTGCAAATAAGAGAGTTTTGTGTCATAATATGCAGAGCTGCTCTGCAAATTAGAAACATTTTTGTCATAATTCACAGAGCTGCTCTGCAAACAAGAAAAAAATTGTGTGTAATTCACAGAGCTGCTCTCTGAATAAGAAACATTTTGGCTGTTATTTGCAGAGCTGCTCTGTGAATAGCCTCTGTCATCCTATAATTAGAGGCAAATAGAGCAACACTGAGTAATTGTCAGCTAGATTTTGCAGGACACTTCAAGACTCCCAATTCTCCCAGATGGAAGTTGTCTTGAGTCGTAGCACTGAAATCTACTAAGATGCTTTGTTTACTTAATCAATGCCACACCACAAATTAGGGTATTCCGGAATGTCATCGTCTTGACACTTCTGTATCATTTTAAGTCAAGACGGGTGCAACCAGGTCCAACTCCAAGGACCAAGGCAGTCAGGCTCATGTGAAACTAAAAACACATGTCCCGTCCATTGGACTACGTGAAAGACACGCGGCGCCACGCCCACGCCTAGGGCTAGGCTCTCGGGGAGTTTACGCATCTAGCCTCTGGTTCTGCAGGCCCCAGCCCAGCTCCAGGCGGTATCTGGCCTATAAGGCTATATATACCTGTCATGTAACATGTGGCGTCATCAAACAACGTCGAACAAATTGGACATTCAAATAAATACCGTTTGTTCTACGTGTAATTAGGTAGGTGTACCAATGAGGTATATGTAAATCAAAATAATGCCACAGTTGTTACTTGTCCGATTACCTGTTAACTCGTTTGCGGGTTTACAGAAGATAAGTCACCGCTACCTGAAAGCTGCCAAGTTGTATCGCAGGCATCCAAATTGCCACCGAACGAAGGTACGGCAGCATCCGTTCTTACAAACATGCTGTAACCTTTTTAAAAGAAAGGGTCTATTCGTTTTGCTTCTCCGGTTCTGTGGTGGAAAGACAATCCTTAAAATCCGCCACGTGACGTCTTTGACGTAAAGACCATAGGTATATATATATATATATATATATATATATATATATATATATATATATATATATATATATATATATATATATATATATATATATATATATATATATATATATATCTACAAATACTAATTAAGGATATTGATATATTCAACGTAGAGCTAGTTTGATTGGATGATTTTCCCACAAATGTCTATTTTCCTCTCAAAGGATTGTACTGATGGAGCCCCTACCACAAACTGTGGGAGGCTGTTCCATACATCTGTGCATCCTTGTATAAATGAGTTTTTTTATGTTTAATCGACATCTTTCTTTAAATATTTTTAGGTGGTGCTCTCTCGTATCTGATTCATTGATCGACCCTCAATGTCACAAAATTGGATGAGACAGCTGCATCATATTTCTCTGTTAGGATTTTATATAGTTCAATCATGTCTCCTCTGAGGCGACGGTATGCTAAAGTTGGTAATTTAATTTTCCGTAAACGTTCCTTATACCCAATGTCTTTGAAACCAGGAATTAATTTGGTTGCTCTACGTTGAATATATCAATATCCTTAATTAGTATATATATATATATATATATATATATATATATATATATATATATATATATATATATATATATATATATATATATATATATATATATATATATATATATACATATATATGGTAAATATCTAATGTATGGTACACCATTGTTTACCTTGGTGTAAACCATCTAGTTCTATGGTATTTACTACAATATCAAAGTATAATTTCATAATGATAAATTAAAGGGAGGCAGCTAAAATTTTAACTAGCTATATAACATTTTGTAAATTGCTTGATTAATGTGATATTATTTCGATAAAGTTTTAATTGTATAAATGCTAGTTTTAGCTACAGCTACTTCAGCAGCTTTGCTGACAAATAAATTAAAATACAAATACTGTCCGAGAATTCGACAACCACTGAAGCAGGGTTGTGAGGATTGCCTCAGCCTCTACCACTCACTGCACAATCGTTCAAATGGCACATGCTGACTGGTAAAGCAGCATTTGTTGGTAAATCTAAAAATGGCGTTCAACTGAGACATCACGTGAAAAACTTTTACTTGTTCGACTAATATGGCTACATCGAAAGACCTCTTACAACTGAAGGGAAATGGTAATGGCACAGTATGCAACTTTCAATGTAGTCGTAATAGAAGCTGGATTCATTCCACGATAAACGAAATAGATGACCGTGAACTTGTAATTACCACATTATCGCCCAAATCTGATTACGGCCTACAGCTAAACTGGGAGGTAGAGGTGAGTTTAGAGATCGAGATCACCAGCTCTATGAGGCGCAATGAGTCCACAAAAGGTTTTATCCATCTTTTACTTCCCCTGGCATAGTCATAGACACCAGATAGACGGGGGTGTCGGATGTTTCGGCCCATAACTGTTAATGGATTGGACCCATGCCATGGACCGAACCAACTAACGTCGCGACCGATGAACCATGAAGTGTTTTCGCTGGCATGGGCTGAGCCATCCATGTTTGCAACTGGTGCCAGTGCCAGTGGGCTCCGTGAGCCAAAACGGCTAACGAATTCTAACTTGGAATTTCTTGGGAAATCCTGTTGGATGGGGTGGTCTGCTCTTGTATCATTGATAAATTTGCTCCCTTGACAAAACAAGGAAAACGGTCTAGGAAGAAACACTTGTCAAAAGAAGCTATTAGAAAAATAGTGTTCAAGCAAACTGTGTACCAGAAAGGATGAAGACTATACAAAATTGCAAGAACTTTAAACGAGGCACTTAATGCAGCTACGACTGAAATTAGACAATCTAAGAGAAGCTATGAGCAAAAACTAGTATGTAACATAAAAAATGACAACAAGAGTTTTTATGCATATGTCAGAAGTAAACAAAACATACGAGACAAGAAGACAGTGCTGGAAATATCACATCACAAGGATTTTTAATGGCGGAAGACCTAAATGGTTACTTCAGTTCCAGTGAGGATATATATGTGGTATTCGTGCGCGCTTGGGCTGCCACACGGGGTAATTGTCTGACCATATTATTGATATTACCGTACGTTTATACGCTGTTCGCTACTTTAATTTTACATTGTGTGTGACAGTGAAGGTATGTGGATTATGATGTTACAACTTGGAGGTGTATGGTTGCCTGGATTTTAGTTATTTTATGTGACACCAGTTTTATATTTGCCGCCCTATCATCAATGAACTAGAATTGTCGCCATGGTGATCGTGTACAGAAGCCACCGACTACGCCAACTGTGTCAGCGTTCCACGAAATCGCTCATGCGTGTCTCCAGCGCAGTCTACTATGACCTGAAGCAACTTGGCATTTGTTACGCAACACCAACACACAGAGGGACCACTGGCAGTCAGTGTCGTCTGCGAGCGCCAGAACCAATTCCACCTATTGTGACAATGATGAGGAACTCTGTTATTAAACATACTGGTGTAAACAATGCTAACTTGATTATACTGACTTCGACTAAATCGCGTAATGGGTCTACCACTGTGCGAAGTTGCTCTGATCGATCTCTTACCAGTGCTGTGACGTGTGTGCTCCTCAACACCCGATCTGTCTGTAATAAACCAGTAACAGTTAAAGAACACATGATTGATCAAAAAGCCGATTTAATGTTTCTGACCGAAACATGGTGCAAGCCAAACAAGAGTGCCGTTCTCAACGAGTTAACCCCGCCAGGTTACATCTTCATTGGCGAGTGCCGTTCGTCGAAGCGTGGAGGCGGTGTCGGATTGTTATATAAGTCGGCATATAAATTCCGCAAGACTACAACCAAACAATATGACACATTTGAACATTTAGACGTTAAATCAACACTCACAATCAAACATCGAGACCTGTGCGTGTTGTCATTATTTACCGACCACCTACCACCTCCGTACAGTCGTTCCTTGACGAATTTGCAACGTACATAAACGAAATAGTTGTTCTTGTTACACGGCAAGACATCCTCGTTGTCGGTGACTTCAATCTTCACTGTGAACTTAATAGTGCGCCTGGTGTAAAGTTATTGAATGACATTTTAGGAGAAAACAACTTAAAACAACATGTCACAGAACCCACACATATGAAGGGACACATGCTAGACTTGGTGATAACACGCTCATCCAGTTCAGTTGTGTCGTCAACTACAGTGTACCCCAGTAGCATATCAGATCACTACAGTGTCATTTTCCGTCTGTCGTCTGCTAGCCCAGTGTCTGCTCGTGCCGTGAAACAGCTGCGTGATTTTCGCGGACTTGATCTGGTTCGCCTCGAAACTGACTTTTCTTCACATCTTGCATCAATAGATACTACTCTAGATGTGAATACCATGTTCGGCCAGTATGAGCATGCGGTCTTATCCACTATTGACTTGCATGCCCCAGTTACTGTGGGAATGAAAGCTTGCCGACGCAAGGAACCGTGGTACAATGACGACATCTATCAAGCCAGGGCATTAAGACGTGCAAACGAGAAGAGATGGAGAACAACAAACTCGAGGTGCATCGCCAGATTTTTGTTGAGCATCGAACAGCGGTCAACAACATGATCAAGCAAGCGAAGCATGCTCACTACGAGTCAGTGTGTTGTCATCACCTGACCAGCAAACATGCTTTCGTGTGGTTAACACTTTGCTAAAGCCACCGGGAATAATTCATCCACAATCCAGTAACACTGAAACACTGTGCAATGACTTCGCAACCTACTTTGCAGAGAAAACACAAGGAATTAGAATGCAGATACACACAAAGCTGACCAATGACAAAAAGTATTCGTGTTGTGCTATCAACTGTGGCAGCCAAAGCCAACGTTTGTTGAACGAACTCAATCGACTGCTACCTACTAGTGAAGAGGAAATGAAGAACATCATCAGCCTATGCCCATCAAAGACATGCAGCCTGGACTCTTGCCCCACTGATCTGTTGAAGAAAACAGTTGGTGTGCACATTCCTTATCTGGTGGCAATAGTGAATAACAGCTTTAAGCAAGGACTGTTTCCGATCACGTTGAGAACAGCAATAGTAAAACCACTTCTGAAATCTGACACTCTCGACAAAGACATGTTAAAGAACTACAGACCAGTGTCAAATATAGCATTCGTCGGCAAAGTCTTGGAGAAAGTGGCAGTTCGTCGTTTGCTTGACCATCTCACCTTGAATGGGCTGCATGAAGAATACCAATCGGCATATAAGATGCTTCACAGTATAGAAACAGCTCTACTGCGTGTTCAGCATGACATTGCTAGTGTACTCGACAAGAATCGTGCAATGCTGTTTGTCATGCTGGACTTATCAAGTGCATTTGACACGATTGACCATGAACATTTGCTGACACTATTGCACGACGAATACGGTGTGTGTGGAATAGCGTTATCATGGTTCCGCACCCACTGTGTCAAGATAGACTCAAAACATCCGTGACTATTCCGCTACAGAGTGGTGTGCCACAGGGCTCGGTCCTTGGGCCAGTTATGTTCACTCTATACACCACCCCATTGCAGCGGATATTCAAAAGACATGGCATAAAATACCATAAGTATGCCGACGACATTCAACTATATGTGCCGTACAATCCCGCTACATCAGGCGACCAAGTGAAAACTGCGAGGCGACTCACAAACTGTATCGGGGAAGCCAGACGATGGATGGCGCTGCGCATGCTGAAACTAAACGACGAAAAACAAAGATGATGATCTTTACATCAAAACATCATCTCAGGATGTACGGAGGCTGCTCCTTGACAATCGGAGACAATACGGTTTCACCATCAGATCGCATAAGGAATTTGGGAGTTCACATGGATCAACATCTGACGATGACAGATCATGTGACTGCTGTGTGTGCCGCATGTAACTACCATCTGTACAGACTGTCATCAATACGGCACTATTTAACAACTGAAGCCGTGAAAAGTGCTGTCAATGCACTTGTCACCTCTCGCCTGGACTACTGTAACGCCCTCTTGCATAACATACCGTTATCACAGACAGCCCGGTTGCAGCGTGTCCAGAACAATGCAGCCAGGCTAATAACGCGCACCAGTAAACACGACCACATCACACCAGTGTTGAAGGAGCTGCATTGGCTGCCGGTTGAGAGCCGAATCGCCTTCAAGATGTTGGTAATGACTTATAAATGCATCAATGGTTTGGCGCCATCTTATCTTGCAGAATTTGTTCAACCACGAAAACGTGATGGACGCCTACGCCATAATTATGCGCCAACACTGCACCAAGGCATAACAAAGAAGTGTATTGGCGATTCGGCATTTGGCATATATATGTATTACAATACAACACAACAAATTATTATTTTTATTCATGGACATTTCCTTTAGACATGAATTACTTCAGTATGGGTCATTATTTTATTAAGTCAAGCGCTTTCCGTTATTTTATTCATATTGCTCTATAATAATTATATATTATTATTTTATTAGCATGTGAGCGTGTGCGTATGTTTCTGTGCACAATCATAATTTCCTTTTTTATACAAACCAAACTGTGGGCCGAAATGACTATTCTTAGAATTCCGCCGCTTAGAATTCTGCTACTAGCATGGGCCGAATTGACCGTAGCTGAATTCAATAGTGATGCAGTGTTCAGTGAAGTGGACCGAACCATCCATCTTCATATGCCGAAACAACTAGGCCAAACCATCCGTTGGTGTGGGTTGAACCCATCATGGCCCGAACCATCCGGGACCCATAGAAAGGACCAACGGCTTTTAGTGTTTTCCGAAAGACATGGGCAAAATAGGGTGAACGAAATCGCCCAAGTTTCAAAATGGCAGCAGGTGGTTTCGAATGCCGGTCACTTCTACCAAAACCCCGACACTCTACCGCATGACCTCTGTGTCCCATGATACCACCGCACCCCACAACACCACCGCACCCCACAGCACCACCTCACCCCACGACACCACCGCACCCTACGACACCACCGCACCCCACAGCACCACCTCATGAGTAACTTCTGCATAATTTGTTCTCTCAAAATGTAAGTCAGTCAGGTAAAAGGTAAAGTCATTCCCCAGGCATTATACTTTAGGAAGCCTGTGCTTAAACCTGGTTTCTGTAGTGCAAAGCAACTTAGAGTGCAGTTATACTGACTCTCCTGGACGGGACACTAGTCCATCGCAGGTACCTTCCAAACAGTGTTTGTACTCATTTGCAGCTGATTAGACTGAGGCAAAGTAGGGTAAACGAAATTGCCTAAGCTTCGAAAACGAACCGTGCCCAGTGTGGGTCTTGAACTCACAACCCTCAAATTTAGAGTCCAACACTTTAACCACTAGGCCACACGGAATTATCCTAAATGTGTTTGATACTCCATAGGCATACCGCTATTAGTAACATGCAGCCATATTAGCAGGCAGCGTGTTCCATTCCAAGCAGGCATACAGCAGTGCCACGGCATTACTGCCATTTGCTTAGGCATACTCAAACGTCCCTTACGTTAAGATTTAAAATTCACGTAGACGAACTGCTTTACATACATGCGCATTCTGTGGGGTTCTGTGACATGCGTATCTGCATAGATTTCCATCAAGAAGCAGTAATTAAATGTGTTCCAAATAATTGATTATGAGGAAGTTTATCGTCTCATATTGGGCGACATTGTCCAAAATCAGTACATGTATGACGCGATGTTACAGTTTTCATCACAAGACTTTGTAATTTTATGTTTATGCATGGTTAAGTTGTCAAGTAACTCTACATAGTGACTGTCATTACAGTAATTTAGGGCTAAGGCTTTAGCCATTTTAGAAAATATATTTACTCACCTGCACCATCCGGCACATAAGGCAGAGAGCAATCAACACCATCCATTTCTATCTTTAATTGTTTTTTACATGAGATGCAATTGTGCATGTACTTATAACATGTGTTTATTTTTTATTTCAGATAACATGTTACTGGTGGTTGGGCAAAAGAAGAAAATGCCAGAATCATTAAAGACATTCCAAGTTCCACCGAGTTCAGGTGAGTGATGGGTGGCAAGTACTTTCATATGTGCAGTATCCACTGCCATCTTACTGGTAAATGATGGGCGAAAAGTACTTTCTTATGTGCAGTCTTCACTGCCTTCTTACTGGTGAGTGATGGGTGACAAGTACTTTCTTATGTGGTACTGAAGGGTTGTACTGACTGTCACAGATTTCGATGTCTTTAATGCGTTTTGTAATTTCAGAAACTTTTGCACAAGGGATCGATATTCTAAATAACTAACTAGTTATTTCATCGATTGAGTGCAAACAAATTGTTAGAAAAGTTGGTTTTAGTGAAATATTTACGAATTAGAAGAAGATGCAAACACTTTGCAGAAAAACTCCAGCGCATGAAATTGTTATGATGTTTACGTTTCGAAATGCTGGTGGATAGGTAACGATATTGCCATAGCTTTAGCATTTAAGTACCGATATTGCCATAGCTTTAGCATTTCAGTAACGATATTGCCATAGCTTTAGCATTTAAGTAACGATATTGCCATAGCTTTAGCATTTAAGTAACGATATTGCCATAGCTTTACCATTTAAGCTAAATCAAGGTTCCCTAATCATAATTTATTGCTAGGAGTTTCTTATTAGTATTAACAAAACCGTAAATGTGCTGTAACTTCAGCCACTCGGACTCCAAGCATTATGTACACATGCCTGTTTGTGTACAGATGAGAAATGCTCTAGTTTCTACAATATTTAAAATTAACTAATTATATCAAGAAGAAAAAAGCCAAGGGGTCAGTGACTCCTATTAATAAAAATTTTTCATTGTCAGTTTGCATTTCTCTGGGTGCAATTGCATGGGGTAATATACACATGAGTGGTACAAACAGTCTATTGGGTTTATTCTTAAAGAACTTTTAGATGCTTTGGAAATGTTTCTTGAAAAAGTGTTGTTATTTTTCACCCAAATGTTCTTGAATTTTACTTTATGCTTTCTGTATAAACCCTGGGCATAAATCATTAAATGTTGTGGAGTAATTTTGTGGTGTTACAGTTTTGCAGCAAGCTCGCTGCTTCTTGCCCCAGCTGGCATCAGCCAATGCTGCCTTGCAGGAGAAACTGATGACTATACCAGCAGCACAGCTTGACATTGAAAATATAGATGACTGTCATGGCGATATCATTGAAATGGTATGTCTAAGGATGTGCACGGAATCTGTAGGTAGTAGAGAAAAAGCAACATGTTATTATTAAATTACTTGGCAATTACAGAGGCAATCAAGCCATGATTAACCATCAACTTATCACCCTTTGACCCTACCAATGGACATTCTATTGTCTAGGTCTTCCCTCCAAACATTGCCCACCTGAATGACCTGCCCACTGCCAAGTGCCCACTAGGCCACTAGCCCACTACCCAGTACCCAATGCAGTTGGTAATTGGTATTTCTCCTCAGTCCTAATTCATTCACACGGCTGAACCTGTCTAGGCTATTGACTGCAGGCCTGCTGGAAATGCCACTGGGTGTCAGTGCCAGTGGGTGACATTTAATTGAAATATCATATTAAATTATGTTAACTTAGTTGAGCTAATTCAATTAACAATATAAATTGGGATTATGGCTTGCATATGGGTTAAGTCAGGGTTAGATAAACAAATCTCCTATCCTAATCATAAGCCAATACATTAAAGCCAAATATAACAAATGTTATCATATTTAATAGTAATGACACTAAGAAGTTTTTCTTTATTTTTCTTCAGGATATTCGTAAGTTTGAAGAAGTTGGTGGTGCTGGATTTTTAGAACTCATCCTCATCTTTGTTATAAGATTATAAGTTTATCTTTTCTAAACTTAGGGGGCTGCGGGCTTGGGGGCCGCGGGCTTACCCATCTTTGGCCCGCGGGTATGGGCCGGGCATGGGCCAAACATTCACGGTCTGGGTCAGGCCTGGGCCGGGCCTAAATTCTAGTTTGCGGGCCTGGGCCGGGCCGGGCTTGAACAATTATTGCGGGCCTGGGCCGGGCGTGGACTCTAACTGCTAATTGCGGGCCGGGCTTCGGATCAAATTCTAGGCCCGCGCAGGGCACTAACAGGTATATCACGCAGCATTGGTCCCTACATTGTTAGTTTCCTGTAGTGGAATGTTGGAAATTTCATGAAAATATTCTGGTTTTTTGCATCAAAATTTAAGATTCTCACTAAATCGAAACAGTATTCCATCTAGTTGGGGCATCAGCAGGATTTTTTTCAAGGGGAGCAAACAAGTTTCCGCTATATAATTTTACCAGAATCTTTGCATTTAATATAATGTCCATTTTCAATGAGCAATAATGATGGATGTAATTGTATTAATTAATTAACAAATATACTAGACGATATATTTAACACAACTATTAAACAATCTACTAATCTACAATACAAAAATCCAGATCCCATGTCTCCCTTTCCAGACAACCATGCATCTAGTGGGTATCACACAAATTGAGGAACTTCCATGGATTTCTTATTTTGAATGGTCATGTCCCTCGAGACAATGACAGCTGAAATTGTAGCAGAAGGGTCATGTACCAGTCCCATGTAGCTGGGTGATGCGTCAGCCATCCATGTCAGTTGATATGTATTAAAACAGCATCAGAAGTCCTTACCAACAACACTGCAGTCATCAAAATATCCCAGGGCTCTCCTATACATGGCAGCACCAGTTTTGTTGGTCTTCTTTGGTAGCGCCTGCTACCATTTCCTTGTTGACACAACAACTGACACAACCTGGGTTACACTTAATTACAAATGTGAATGATTAAACTAACTGCTGTAATCTTATCTTCTTCTTCCCCTTGCTACCTTGCTACCTTGTGGGGCGGGGTTCAAGTCACTTGGAGCTTCTTCCACTTTCGTTGTTAGTTCTCTCCATCTCCCTCTGTCTTTGTTTCTTTCTAGTCTTCCACTCTTGGCCATTTGTACCTGCCCTTTCAAGATCTCGTTTGACACATTCTTTCCATCACAGCTTTGGTCTTCCTCTTCTTCTTCTGCCACCCTCTTCTGCTTTCCATGCTCTTTTTGACAGTCTGTCTTCACCCATTCTTTGCACATGTCCTGCCCATCTCATTCTGCTTCATTCATCTTTAGGTGTTTTTTCATGCCAATCTCTTCTCTCAATTCTTTCATCTACCTTCTGTCTTCTTGGGTTACTTTGCATATTCTTCGAACCCAGTTGTTTTCTGCTATCTGTATCTTCTGTCTCTCTGTCAGTGCCAGTGTTCGCAACCCATATATACAGGCTGGTACCATGCAGGTTTCCAACACTTTTCCTTTTAGTTGTTTCTTCAGTTTTCTGTCCCACATAATGCCTTCAACTCTCTTCTGTAATCATAATGTAATATTTTGTATGATTATGTAACCTGTGACCACTGTAATGGTTGTTTTTGATTTTACGATGTAACTTGACCTTCCTAGCCATCAGTCTATCACTCTCCACACATCTAATTCTGTCTCAGTGCAACAAAAGACAAGATAATGTGATCACACAGAATGTTCTCAGTACACCTGGTGTACATTGGTATCTTTCTTAAATAAATCATAAAATCATGTTATATAGTATAAACTATATTACTTTTTAACATAGTACTGATCATGTTATATAGTAGTTAACTATATATTCTAACATAGTACTAATCATGTTATATAGTATAAACTATATATTCTAACATAATACTAATCATGTTATATAGTATAAACTATATATTCTAATATGATACCAACCACCCAAATGCTTCTAAATTAAGTAGAAGTACTTTTGAAATCAACACTTTGATGTTTACAAAACTTGACCTCACTGGAAGAGGCAGAACTTTGAAATGTCAGAACTTGCCACTTATAAACGACTTCTGTGGCAATGGACAATTCATCGAGCCAGCATAACGTTCAGTGATGCTCTATATAATATGATGTTTAGATTGTTCTCTGCTAAGATACTTCAGAAATAATTCTTAAGTTATTTGTAACTGACCATTTCACCAGTTAATGACAATCGAAAATAATAACCTGGAGATGAACAGCCGAAACATACGCCATCAGTTGATATGCACTGTGCGAAAGTTGAATAAACATTAAAAATGACATTAGGTATAATCCATCTTTCACCCAATCTCAAAGCACCAATTCCATATTTTTCCGGTATGCAGCCGACGTGCTGGTTCTTCAGGACTACTGAAACCATCTTACTATGACCTGTTTCGTGTATATGACTAGAATGTGTTAGTACTGCCTTATCTATAATACTATTATTTTCTATCTGTCGTAATAATTGGTTTTGAAGCTAACTGTTGGCATCATTTGTTATTGCAAACATCAACAAACGTTTCGGGCTTATTACATGTGTTTTGGTGGACTGTATACATTAAATATTTAGTCTAGTATCAAAAACATTATATTAATAAATGCAAAATAAATAAGAATCAGACCAACTCATTTTAATTTGCAGAAATTGGTGACATGAATTTATGTGTGAGCTTACGACATATTTTAATAGAATGAGTTTGTGTTGCATCTCAGAACTTTGCCGTTGTGGAGAATGAAGACAGTGATTCATGTGACTCGAGCAGTGCGTCAGACTGTGAAGACAGCGACGAGGATCATCCATTGTTCCTTAATCACCTCACACCAGAAAACATCAACATCAAGAAGCCAGATCGACGCACGAAACGACCAACTATCGAAATGATGACAGACTTTCAGAAGACATCAGACACAGATGTGTCAGAAACAAGTACAAATGACATTCAAAAGGTAGTTCCTGAAGAAAGACAACATACAATTGACACTGTGACAGACTCCGAGAGGTTGACAGATGACGGGCTGTGGGAATAAGCAGAGTCAGTCGGAGCATTCTGAACATTACAGGGTGGATGGTGATTAAAAATAAACAGCTCAATTATATTGAATTTTTTCCAATACAGCAATAACTGTAGTAACCAGTTCTTAAGTACAATCATTTAGTTTTTAAATTGCCAATGCTCATCCTTGATCAAACATACTTAAACAATAACAATTTTTAGTACATGTCCAGGAAATGAAGTACTGTACGGAATAAGGATATTTGGAAAATAAATAACCTACCATTTTGTCTGTAATACAAGGTATAGATATATGCCTAGTTTTATTATATCTACATTCAATATTTTATTTACTTTCAAAACATTGTTTACATCAATAATCTGTGTGATTGACAATTACTAAAACTTTTATATCTATTGTACTTGATAGCTTTTGTATACTTGTGTTCAAGTACATTTACGTGTCCTTGACCCCAACTCTGACGGTAATCAGGTGATTACAAACGGATAGACATTTTCAAAAATGTGTTGGTGGCACATTTATTCAATAGCTTAAATGTGACATTATGTCTTCAAAACTAACTTCAAAATATTCTTACATTAACAATTTAAACATAACATTTAAAATGATGCAAATTAAATTCACATTGATGCGTTGAATTTCATTCCTAAATGATGTTGTGCATTCCTATGGTTACAAATATGCTTAAATCTTTATCTAACAAGTATCAAACTAGGAATAATTTTATTTCTCCTCAAACTGTGGATAAAACTGGAGTAAACCAACTACAGTAGACAAAAAATATACAGTCTGAGAAATAAAAAACACTTTTTTAAATTCTGTCTACTGAGTGTAGGGGGACCAATCAAATCAAGGAAAAATCAAAATGGTGTGAAAAAATGGCCAACACAAAACAGTACATAAAATATTGGTAGCAAGTTAATAAAAAATTACAGTTTACAACAACAATATATTACTGTTGTGATTTAAAGACACTTTGTCAGCCTTTTGTAATATGCACATACAGATGTATTAGTGGCCACCAAAATAAGCATGACTTTTTGTCCTGGTTTACAGGGCTGTGCCTGTGGGAACAAATATGTCATATAATTTGGTGTAAGCCAGTTTTGGAGCATCATAGGCTTATGGAAATATACACAAGTAGGCCTACATTCAACACAACTAATTAATTTCTAGTTCCGTGCATGTGTCAATGGCTTCTAGTCGTCCAAATCTATTACTATTATACCACACACAGTTTATTATTCTACCAAGTGGCCAACACTTGGTAACTCCTCTGTCTGCTATTTGTACGATAACACCTAGAAAGATATTTTAACTGATTAAAACTACTATACCAAAGATTACTTCACCCACAGCAAAATAAATAGCAAGAAAGGCACATCTGCACAAACCAGTTTTCTGTGTTTGTCTGCATTACAATTTGTACATTCAATAAATAGATGCAAGACTCTTTGTTAAATATGCAATGCAACATGCAGTATTGACATACACTGGCTAGAGTCCCACTGGCAACCACAGAAACTATGCTCAGCCTGGGGGACCTTAAGGGGCTGGGGGGATGATCTCTAAACACTTCACATAATAGGTTTCATGGGGGTCAGCAGCTGTTTATTTTGCATCAATGTATTTTTACAAATAACATCGTCAATGTTCCAATCACCATTCAGAAAGGTGCCACCTTTGTCTGTATGTATATACCACTGGGTGTGACACGCAGACACAACATAATGGTCCAGGGGGGGAACTAATGCACTAATACATTTCAAGTTGAGTGGATTGAAATATACAACCTTTTGCACGTAAAATATACATTGTTCCATGATGTAGATTAATTCACTAACATGTTTTATTCATAGATTAAGGGGACCTCTCTGTTTGGTACCTTTATTTTAAAAACTTTTTTTCAGATATCAAAATATATTCCCTTAATTACCCAATAAGTGTAATTTTATACCCTAAATATGTTGTGTGCATTAACATGTGTGCGTTAACATGCGTTGGACAAACAAAACAAACCCATAAAACATGTAATTTGTCAAATAGATGATGCACTGTGAATGTACTGAGTGCGCCCCCCCCCCTCCAGCATAATGGACATCTCTGTCCTGGTCAGTAATACTTGAAGCTGACTGTGCTTTCTTTCTCTGGCCAATGTCCATCCTTCATCTATAATAAACAAACCCACACATGCAAACTGGTCATATAGTGCATGAATTAAATATATCCAATTTCAGTGGTAGATTAAATTAATCTGATGTATCCTATTTTTGACCTAGTGATGAACCCGTTATATTAGTGAAGCAGTATTCGATTCATCCTAGTATCACCCGATTTGTATTTACTGTATATCATGAACCATCTGAGCTCACATCAATAGTGAAAGTGAATTTTAGATGTCGAGTAAACAATGTTTTGCCAATATACACAAGTTGCTGTACGACATGCACATGTTAAAATTATCAGAGAAATAAACCAGTGAACTAACAAACTGCCCAGAGTATCAACATTTTCTTTATATAAGTTTGTTTTTATGTGTATGTTTTTTATCTGTCTGCTGGTGTATATTAGTTCCGTATTAATTAGTTTGATTGAACTTTTGTTTAATTCTGCACTCGTATGTCTGTTTTCTGTGCGTGTGTGTGCGCAAGTTGTCAGTGTGTTGGTGTGCACACATGCATGCGTGTGTCAGTGTGCATGTATGTATGCGCAACTGCGCGTGTGTGTATGTGTCATTATCAATGATACTTGAAGCATACAGGTTGGCCAATCAATGCTTCCAAGGATTCTCTTCCTCGTTCCCATGCATCTAAACTGTTGTGAGACTGCACAAAACATAATTTTTTAGATGTCATCACCACTGATTCAACATGCACAAGCATTATTATATTAAGTAGTAACACTTCCATAAAATTTTCTTTTTTCTCTCTTTAAACAAACGTTTTGTGCAGTCTCACAAAATGCCCGTAGTGTGATTAGTAAATAAACTAACTGCAAGGTCTGATGTGTCTCCAGCTAACTAAATGAGTCACTCTACTATTGTTATGTAGCTCTAGAGCTCCATAACAATGCTTTAGCTAAAGCAACTACATAGAGTTGATGAGGACTAGACAGACCTGGCCCATGTAGAGGTTAGGTTCATGAAATTCTGCCACATGATTCTGCTACTAAGAAAGCTGCATTGGCTGCTGATGGCAGGACAAGTGGAGTTCAAGATCCTGTTCCTCATACATCGAGCACTAAAAATTGTGCTGTTCGATGTCGCCAATTCGATCACCGCGCTCTAGTGAGCTCAATCTGCTATGCATCCCACAAGCTAAGCAAATTGGGATGGCTGGTTGTTCAACATTGCAGCCTCAACACTGGCACTCACTGCCATTTCAGCTAATATTAAGTAACATCGGATGGTGTTTTTAAAACACATCTGAACTATCAAATCTTTTTTAGAACATTTAGTATGCCACCATATGCAACGACTGTTGGGCGGCACCTTATAAATTTAACAATTTGATAGATACTGTGTATATATTGTCGATCGGCATTTCTGTATCCACAAAACAAAAAGTTACCACTCCAAAAGCTGCATTGTATTATCACGTTAGAAATAAATTATTAAAACTAGTACACTACTCAGTACAATACCCTCTAAAACAAGGTTTCCTTGCAGTGTATTTTATTAACATCACTCACTAAAAGTACATATAATTAATACAGGTTCCATACAACTGTGTTAAATAACTGTGCCAACATTCTAAAGTGATGTCAATAAGTTATGAAAAGTAAACTAAATGAGTGAGTCAATGTAATGTGTTGACTAAAGCCATCCCTTGTTGAAGCACGGATTAGCATCAATGGCAGGCAGAGGGGGATGCTTCTGAAGCACTGAGAGTCTACAACTATTCCAGCACAATAATCACACCTCAAGGACCCAAGAAAGCACAGTTGAAGCCAAGACAGGCGGAAGCATTCTGTTGGCATCCCATGGGACATGCGACAGACTTACCAAGACACACCTTACAAGACAGGATCACTGTCTGAATCCAGCTCAATGCCTGCCTCTTCACTGAAACACACAGCAACTGACTGCTACACATGTACGATGATACACCCACATCTCTAGGCACAGTGTACCATACATCAACGCAATAAAGTCTGCAGTGATACACCCACATCTCTAGGCACAGTGTACCGTACATCAACGCAGTAAAGTCTGCAGTGATACACCAACATCTCTAGGCACAGTGTACCGTACATCAACGCAGTAAAGTCTGCAGTGTTCTCCATGCTGGAATGTTTTAGAAATGGAAGTAGCCTTCAATGCATCCACATTTGTCACACAACATTAAGGTTAGTATTCCGCGCATATTATTTCATATATACATGTGCAAAACATTGTATGGGGAGTACAGGATTATAGATGGACTGACAATTTCCTTGAAGACTAGTTATTACTTATAATATTACAAACAGTATTCTGAATGTTAAGTGGTGTTAAAATTGTAATAAAGAGATACATTTTAAAATGTATTTGTCCAAGGATAACAAATAACAGAAGAGATTGAATCACACTGCGCAAATGCATTGACTATCAAATTAAGTAAGTTTGTAGAATTTAAACTACGTACTAGCCATGAGAAGACTGTGATGTGATGGAGCAGTAGAAAACACAGACCGTCATAACAACAATGACAACATCGACCATTCACCAAAATGTTTACCATAATCTATAAGTTAACTATAATTACCAAGCATAGTTGATCAAGTTGAGACAAATCAGTTGATAAATTGTGGTGCATAAATATATGGTGATTTAAGAAAATACAAACACTAGTTCACAGACAACACCTGATAAAATCTGACTATCCAACTTACACCAAGATTCAATACTGCCATCAGTAAACATAACATTCAATGCCACTCATAATACTTCAAGTTCAACACCCATATTGCACTAACCCATGCCTTCAGCACACACAGGTTTATCATAGATTGATGGAAGACCACGATTCATATTCAAATTTCTACGCTAATGAGAATTACAAATACTGTACAATGAGAATAGTTCACACAGGCCAAAACAATAGAAGACATTTATCGAGTTACAAAGAAGCACACTGTAGACTTGTGTATATATATATATATATATATATATATATATATATATATATATATAGAGTATATCTTTTTAAATAAATAAATTGTGTGCCCTCCGCTTAACAAAAGAACACTGTTCATAAATACCTTAACAAAGAGTGTCATCAAATAAATGCATACACACCAAATAATGTAGACATGGCATTAAAATAATAGATATTTAGAGATGCAAAGTTGTAAAAATTCGTTTTGGAAACACAATACTGACATTCAGCAAAGACAAAGCTAAAATCTTGAGTCACATAAAATTAACTACACGCACGCACATACGCACGCACACATACAGCAACATGCACATCCACAAGCTTATCCATATAAATTACCAATACAGAACTTATACACACCGAGAGATCACACCCCAGATGATCACTGTAACTTTAACACAAAATAGATACCCAAAATAACAAATTAAATTACAACAGAGCAACATAAGAAAGACGCCCTTACACAAGACTATGAATGGGCACGGCAATGTTTAGTATGACCAACTTCTGTACGAAGGCACCACATTCTTCCCCGTCACTCATCTCCTCCGTCTCCGTATCAAACGTGTGCAAGAAACGATGGTCATTGGCGCCACTGAGGAGTAAGATCGACCCATCCATGAGGGCTGCAGAAGGGGACAATCGGCCAAACTCGGCCGGAGTGTCCCGCAGTTGTGTCCACTGGTCAGTCTCAATGTCATACACTTCATTCTGCATGCAGTTGGCGAATGACATCATGTCATGTCCAGCGGCTGTGTAGCCACCAAACACATACAACTTGCTATTGTAACTGACCATTGAGTGACCCTGTCGGTCAGTGACCATTCTTGACCGTGGCTGCCATGACTTGTCATCAGGGTGGTACACGTGAAGGTAGTTGACAGGCACTGTGTCCTCGGGGTCCTCACTGATGCCTCCTGTCACATACACCTGCAAACAGACCCTCATCTCATCTCACTGATGCCTCCTGTCACATACACCTGCAAACAGACCCCCATCTCATCTCACTGATGCCTCCTGTCACATACACCTGCAAACAGACCCCCATCTCATCTCACTGATGCCTCCTGTCACATACATCTGCAAACAGACTCTCATCTCACTGATGCCTCCTGTCACATACACCTGCAAACAGACCCTCATCTCATCTCACTGATGCCTCCTGTCACATACACCTGCAAACAGACCCTCATCTCATCTCACTGATGCCTCCTGTCACATACATCTGCAAACAGACCCTCATCTCATCTCACTGATGCCTCCTGTCACACACACCTGCAAACAGACCCTCATCTCATCTCACTGATGCCTCCTGTCACATACACCTGCAAACAGACCCTCATCTCATCTCACTGATGCCTCCTGTCACATACACCTGCAAACAGACCCTCATCTCATCTCACTGATGCCTCCTGTCACATACACCTGCAAACAGACCCTCATCTCATCTCACCAATCCACACCACTTCTAGCACAGTTGCAGTTTCACTAAAGTTCTACGATAACTGATATAATAAAATATTATACAATTTCAAATAAATAATAATAAAATGTTCCTTGCTCTCAAGTGAGATGACAACATTAAAATCTGAAACCAGACCATATGATGAGGGATACAAATCAATATTCCTTTGAGATAAATTATATCAAGCCCGATTTCCATTAGCTCTTTAGAAACTATTTAGCATCACACTATTTTCTCAAGAATATGATGAACGTCGGCTTTTAAAAACAGATTACGAAACACTGCGTGTGTTACCAATTATCTTTGCAGTATATGAGGCATTATATATTAATCACGAGTCTGAAAGAAACTCATTTAATTTTGCTGATGCTGCCAATAGATGTCAGCACTGTACATACCTTATCATCGAGTACAGCTGCGGCGACGCTGAAGCAACCAAATGGCAGAGTAGGCATGTAGCACCACATGTTCTCATCAGGATTATAGAATTCCACCGAGTTCAGAATGAGCTCCTGGTCGAGACCATTCTCAACGATGTGTTCAATTCCCGCGATGGCATACACTCCATGCTTCGACGCAACGAGACTGAAGCTGACTCGGGGTCGATTCATGGATGATAACTGCGCCCATGACCGGTTGCGAGGATCGTAGCGATAGAACGCCGGACTGCTGCACCACGAATGCCGGCAGTAACCACCGGCAACGAACATGAAGTTGCCGAGAACGGCGACGGATGCAAACTCAAACACAGAATCTAGAAAACTTGTGTCGGTTTCTTCGGCCAGCACAGTCTGCAGCTCAGGGATGCGATACTGGATCTGAGTGGCATCATCTAGTGCTGAGATCAGAACGAGGCTCGTCTTTGACCCCCTGACCTCTGTATCATCAGAGGTCAGTAGACATTGCTTACATGGTTCCACCTGGTAAGCAACAGCTCGGTCAACTTGGGTGGCCAGTTCGGGGTCCTCCTGGAACGAGTTGGGCAGCTTTTCGAGCTCCTCCATGCTGAGCAGCGGGTAGCGAATGAGATTGAGAAGCACCGACCGATACTCTTCTCTCTCTTCGGGGTTGAAGACCAGCCATTTCAACACTACCTTGACAATAAACCCCTCCGACGCCTCGATGTAGTGGTCCTCAGACAGCAACTGATACAGAAGGTCGTAGGACAACTTGAGGAATGATGACCTGTCCGCCAGTGTCATGAAGTTACAACAGACAAGCTTGAAGATCTCCCCCCGCAGCTCTCCGAGGCAGTACTTGTCAGCAAGGTGAAGTACCATGTCATAGTTGACAATGGAGAGGTGCTGAATGAGGAAGTTACAAGAAATGTACAGCAGCCATTCTATGTGGAAGAATCGGGCTGCTTCGGTCACGTCTTCTATGTTGTCAGAGTCGACCGTGATGTGGCCGTGGTATAGATACTCCATCATCATTGTGAAGCCCTTGGGGCTGATGCCGTGTAGTTCTACCTCACCTTGTTCTTTCTCTAGCATGTTGTGGCCAAACATCGCTGAAAAATAGTCGCTGGCTTCTGAGAGGACATCGCGATGGGCACGGAATGTCTGATGCTCCACCTTGCAATAACATGAATAATAATGCTTTGTCACATTGGATGGAAAACATGGTTAATATTTATACGATACAAATACAGTACAGGTAATATTTAAAATAATGGCACTATTGAAAATTTCCTATACACAAAAATACTACTACTGCACTACTAATAATTGTGCAGTTATGCTTAACCTCAAAGTATGTAACATGTGACAAGTGCTGTATGGTAGCACAGAGGTGATGCATTGTACTTTCAATTAAGAGGACTGGGGTTTGAATCTTGTGGCTGCCATTTGAAACCCGAACAAACCTGTCCTCTGCCATTGCCCCTCAATGTTTATAAACAAGTATGTACAGATGGATGTGTGTACATGCGTGACTAGCTTTTGTGCAGTAATTTTGGCATGGCCAAATATTTCCCAAAGAAATGAAGTTGATGGTTCCATGACGAGGTGAAGCATTTTCTCAAGTCCTAAGGACTAGATACTGCATCACACATTACATACCTTGAAATTTTTACCTGTTTATAAGACAATTGGTTAAATAAATATCTTCAAATGGCGATACCTTCAGTTTGATGTCACAGTTGTAGTCGTACATCTTGGCTGACACGCGCTGGTAAGTTGTGTTGATGTATTTGTATCGCTCTTCTGACACCTGTCACACGAATCAACATATATGACCATCAGAACCCTGCTCTCAACCATGGCTGGGGTCAATTCCAGAGGAATTGGAATTAATCAATTCAATTCCAAGTCCAAATCCGGAATTGGAGCGGAATTGGAATTGAAAGATTTTGAATGAGAGGAATTGGAATTGAAAAATTTTGAACAAAAGGAATTGGAATTGAATGGAAAGGAATTGAGCATCTGATTTTTTGTGACATCAACCAATATTTTTCTAGCCTGTTGTAGGCGGCTATGTGTATAATAATGCTATCAACTCATGCATTGAGGATCTGAAAACTGAAATCCTGTCATTCATGCCAGTATCTTATTTCTTTATGTTGCCACTTGCCAGCAGGTTAATGAAGGGTTCCAGACTGGCTTTAATAGAAACATCAAAGATATTTTCAACTGTTTACAGACCTGGGAAGTTAGCCCTTTTACACCCATGAAAAGACACTTATTGGCAGGCTACAGCAATGACCACTGACCAACACTATAAAGCATAGGCAAGCTAGCTGTAGCCAAATGTGTGAAAATGGTTTCCCACTTGCCAGTATAAATATGTGTTGCCTAACATGCATCATCAGAACAGTGTATGATAGTCATAATGATTATGCAAAGAATAATGACATGCTACATGCACATTAATCTTTCATTGTTGACTTTTGTGGTTATGTGGAATTGGAGCGGGAGCGGGAATTGGAATTGAATGATTTTGAAAGGAATTGGAATTACTAAAAAGAATTGCAAAAAAAAAGGAACTGGAATTGAATGAAAAGGAATTGCAAGGAATTGGAGCGGAATTGGAATTGATTGAAAGGAATTGACCCCAGCCCTGCTCTCAACTCTCTCTCTTCCTCCTTTCTCTCCCTCCTCTTCTCTTCGCCACCTCCTCCCCTCTCCTTCTCTCCCCATCCATCCTCCCTCCCTGCCCCCCTTTCTTTTCTTCTCCATCCTCAAGTGAGCAAGTATCATTCTCTAACATTTCTAACAGTTGTCAATGCTTTTATTATGACAATAAATAAAATTATGTCTAAATACATGCTGTATGTTTTTTTTGTTGGCCATGTGTTGTAACAGCATAACAATTTAGCTCTGGCAGTTTATAATGATCCATTAGTTATGCAAACTATAATTTAAAGTAATACTGCTAACTAAATACTGAGTGGAACGCTACTAAAAAGATCTATAAATTTGCTTGCTACAACTTACTTTGATGAGTTCTGTGTGGCTTTCATGGTCTTCTGCGGTCTCCATTTTGAAAGCCCTAGTGGTGTCAATGGTCAGCTTCTTTTTTGGTTAACAACTGAAGTGTTTCTGTAAATGAAGGCCAATTAGCATAATGTTGTAGATTTATTATTTTAATCACATGCACATTTGTACACTCAGCTTCTACAAATCATAACATTTTAATAAAAATATATCCTCAACAAGAAATGTTGTACGAAAAAGCTTCACAAATAAAACAGACATACTTTATAACTTTATCCTTTGTTCTGCTGAGCAGAACTGCTGGTGTCTTGCCAATAGGCAGTTTGCCCAGTATAAACACACTTCCCTCACATCATTCATTGGATTAATGACTGCAATGCTGATTTGGCCACATCAGAATTTACAGATAAACATGAAGTAATTATTACGGAAGTGTTTCAACAAAAATGACAACACTTCAACAATTATTTGAAAAGACACTGTTTGATGGATATGGCAAGCAATACAATTCGAAAACATCTCAGAAACCCAAGCCTGGGGCAGAGGTGCATCAAAATGGAATGTTTAGGCAACCTCAATATCGGTACACAATGTTAAAGTTGTTAACTGATTATTAAATATGCTAGGGTGCATGGGGGTAAGCAAGGTTAAAAAATAAGTCTTCAGATAATGTCTAAATGCTTCCTACTGACCTAACTTAGCATGTCCTAACACTAACCAGTCCTGAGCAAATTCTAAAGGGTTGGTGCAGCAACCACGAAGATCAGAACAATACTCAATAGCCTAGCCCTAGGCATGGACTTCAGCCACAAATGCTGGCAAACTTCCAGGCATACGCCTAACCCTAGCTCTATGTTAAAGTTAGCAAGCCATAACTGTCTTTGGCATAAGCCTATCCATAGGCTAAGGTTAGCCTATCCCTAGGCTAAGCATAAGGTCTAAGTTTTATTAGCTTACATGAATGTTGACAAAGTCAGTTGGTTTGTTTACAAAGACAAAGCGAGGATGGCTACTGGCTTTCGGCTATGTGGGCTACGAGCTAATTTAGAAAATAGGATATGCTGTTGTTCACCTACGCTTAGTAACACAAACTAGAAATGACACCAATTTAATTGCGTCTTATGTTTACATCGAAGTTATTACTTATTATCAGACTGTCTTAGTTCGCCTGGTCTCGGTTTTTCCCAACTCAACAATCATCGAGAAACGTTGTTTTTTGTATTCTGTTCTCTTTATGTTACCACTACTATCGCGTTTAGTGCCTATTTTCTGTCTACATACACTAATAACATAGTGAATGTTTCAAACGATACTGCGTCACCGCAACGTCCTTTCCTTTGTTCGCAAAAAGCGGATTTTGCGCACGTAAAAACGCTAAATTTTTATTCGACAGACGACGCATTTGACAGATTAAACACACACCCTTTCAAGCAAAATTGAGTTCGCTAATCTAGGCAAATTGACGCTAAAATGCAGCTGTATTTATTTTGACTGATCGACGTCAGGTTCAAAGTGTTTTGTTATCTGATATTTAGCTTGGAGCAATTTTCTACTCACCAACTGCAACGCCAGTACTGCAGTAGTGTCAGCTGCAGTTGGACAGTTTTTTTAACGTTTTGAGACAATTTCTGGGTTTACCACAACGTTCTCATTTCCATGTTCACATGCCAATAGACGACATTTACACGACACAGTTGCTTTCTGCGTTCGTGTGCTTTTTTAACAACGCGCACTACGCGGTTTTAATTTGACTAACGAACGTGTTCTTTAAATAGAATTAGAAATTTCACGCATCTATGTTTTCTTTGTGTTTAGACCTTCATCCATTTGTACTATGTCCGACGAATCTCCTATGCTAGTTCTAGCCAATTTAATGTTTTTATTGGAGAAATCATTAAAGCGAATAAATGAAGCAGATATTGTCTACTTAGATTTTTAAAATGCATTTTGATGAAGTATCACATACAACAGTATTACTAAAACCAAAATGTAATTGAATAGGGGATGGCATAATCAACTATATAGAAAATATGCTATATATATATATATATATATATATATATATATATATATATATATATATATATATATATATATATATATATAGTATATTTTTATATAGTTGATTATACTATATATATATATATATATATATATATATATATATATATATATATATATATATATATATAAATTAGAAAACTACTTAAATGTGAGGATTTGGTTTAGAAAGGTTAATGCTGGTGAAAATAACAACATATTAACAAGATGATCTGGATTATTGGTAAATGGTCTAAAAAATGACATCGGTTATTAAATTCCTGGGGAAGGTAAATGCTGACATATAGGGCATGGAAACAAAGAGAAATAATATAAAATGGGTTGAAATTAAATAATATAAAATCTCAGCTAGATACAAAAGAAAAGGACTTAGGAGTAATAATTAGTTATAACATTTTCAAAGCAATGTGGCATTATAGCTTCAAGTGGTGATCAAACTGCAGGGCGTATTTGGTTAAATGGAAAAACTATGACTATAAAGAGCTAATTACACCTGTGTACAAACCTATACTTATTCCTCATTTAGTATAATGCATAAAGGTGTAAAGACCATACCATAAGAAGGACATAGATCAGTTAGGAAGAAAACAAAGAAGAGCTGCTTAGGTGATTCAAGAATTAAACAACTCTAGTTATGATAAATACTTAAATCTGGAGTAATTTGTACTAGCTAGTGGACACAATGCCATTGTATTATAATTTAATTTCCCAACAACAAGAGCCTTGTAGACATTTATAAATCAATGAACTTGGGCAATTATGGTTGAAGGAATTTGTTCAAGCTTTTAACAGTGAATGAAGTGAACGAAGGTACAATTTTAAATACTAAAACTTTTCCTCAGGGACATATTCAAATTATTTATAGATCATTATCAGCAGACTTGTTCACCCAAATACCAACCGAATGTCTCTGACAATCATTCAGCCATGTTGCAATTATTGCACAAAAACTATTCTTGCACATAAATGCCTCCACTCTCTTTATCCAGGTACTCATATATGCAGCTGATTGAATTGGGTCCATTTGGAGTAAACAAAAGTGTTCAGTTTTAACTGGCAGCAGGAATATTTGGACACGTCCTCTCAATTAACAATGTCATGCTCTACTACTGATGCACCCTACAATGAATTAGTGCTGTAACAAGTGAAACACCAAATCCCACAGAAAGAAAAAAAGAACTCCACAAAATATACACATATATTTATATTTCACCTACACATGCCTTAATTCTAATAGCTCTTCTCAGATAAAAAATATTATGTACAAAATAAACACATTTTAAACATATTACAATGTTTGCAACCTACCAATCTAACTTACTTCATCCCGAATAATACACAATCAGAGAGACATAATATGGAGGAATAACTGAATCTGGAAACAAAATTAACATGATCTTTTGAAAGGCGTTTGTTTGCTTATGTGACTAAAATTGGCATTCATGTTTGCCACATCAAAAACGTCCTGCTGTGATTAATGCACACAGTTATACAGGTAAAGAGTCTCATCACTTTTATCATAACATTATGTCATATAGTATAATCTGTATAAACTATATCTATTCTAACACACTGACCACCCAAATGAGTTTCAATGAACAAATATTAAATATAATTTTACTGTTACCAGGTATCTCTATATGACTATCGACTTTGGCATTCAGCATGCAATATAAATATGATATTCAGGTCAAAACATTAAAATTAAATATATGATGATTAACTGTAACATTACATAAAAAATTGTGGTTCATTAAAACATATTTGGATAGTCAAGATGGTAGAATATAAATAGTTTCCAACATGATTTTACGATAACGGCCATCACGATTTGCACTTTTAAATATATTAATATCCTGAAACATGACAGTTCCCACTGTTAATTATTCTGCGCCTGATATATGCTGTACAGTATCAGAAGTCCATCTCTAAGTCAATGTTCCCTGTGTATTCACAAATGTCATCAAAGCCTATATCTAAGAGTATGTCTCTGTCAGAGAGAAGCTGCACTGTGGCAACGTAGGCTTGCTTGTCCTTTCTTAGAATCTCTGCCAGCTGAAATAAGAAACAACACAATTTCAACTATTTGTTGACTTTAGAATATTCATGCTTTGGGAATGTTTAATGTACACATTTAAATATTACTATAATTGAAGCATCGGCAGTGAATTTAAAATGATTTTGATTCTGCTTTTTAAAATGTCATACATTAATTTCACACGATGAAAATGTTATTAGTCTGCAATTGAAGTAATCATGAACTATAGTCAATTGTAGTTAATTTGTAGTTATTTGACAGCTTCAAAACTGGTTCATACTGAAAGATCAAATTAGATGTACAGAAATTGTAGTACAAAATCAGAGATAATTAAGATATTTTTCTGTGTTAGTACACAACTGCTCATAAACATTAACAATTTAAACACCACAATAATATAATTCATGGTATATTCATGTTCATAACTGAGATGGGAGGACTGCATGAAGAGAGATGTGGTGGGAGTGTAGAACGAGAGGGAGGGGTAAGGGGAGTGGAGCGGAGAACGAGAGGGAGAGGTAAGGGGAGTAGAGCGGAGAACGAGAGGGAGGGATAAGGGGAGTGGAGTGTAGAACGAGAGGGAGGGATAAGGGGAGTGGAGCGTAGAACGAGAGGGAGGGATAAGGGGAGTGGAGACGACTGTGAAACGGGATCAGTGACGAAGAAGAAAGAAAACAAATATCGACGATCGGTATCGGTGTCAGCCTCACCCCAGACTTCAGAGATAAAGAGGAAAGAAACAACATCCAATGTACCTGGCCTCGTTGTCTGCCTTCAACAATCAGAACATATCCTGGTTCGTTCTTTGGAATCACCGTCTCAAGCATTGACTGTGATAAACCTGGACACGAACAAATAATTAACTTCAATATTTCTGTTCACTAAACATGGGAATAACTTGTATTCATGCATTTCCATTATAAATTATGTAGATGGCCTATTCATTCAATCACGTCTTCATGAGATGTAGTTGACAAAATTTACTGAGCCGCATCATGGATGCTTCTGCAGCGACTCATGTGGTGGAGAGATGGAATCCACGGCAGGTTACACATTTGTAGGATCTTTTACTTCTCCTCGCATAGATACTGAATAGAAGGGACCAACAGCTTTTATTGTATCTTCGGAAAGACACATGCAATAATGGGTGAATGAAGTTACTCCGTATGTTGATGAGAGGCATTGTTACATATCAGATTACCCAAGGTACACATTATCTTTATTTTATTAGTAAACTTGGCTCCAAAATACATTTGTTTGTGACTTATTATTCAACAAATATAATAAAAATACTATTAAAATTAAAAGTAACCAAAACTATCTTTTATAGAGAACTACAATCATCAGTAATTGTTACATTCATCAAAAATTCAATGAAGAACCAAATCTGTCATTCGTAATATCAGATCAACAACATCTCACGTTTCAGCATATATTAATCCAAAATGATGAATCAAGGTGTACCCACCCTCAAGAACTTTACCATGTTCTGTTCTACATATACAACTGTCTCTGTCAATCACATCTTCTATCACCACCTGTCAATTAAAGCATGATGTGAACATACAGTTGATTTTGAAAGTTATACTATATTTTTCACAATATTTATTTTTAAATAGCGCCGTTTCCTTGAAAGCTCAATGCACTTTACATAAAATTAATGAAATAAAATATTTTAAATCTCATACATATTAACACAAACTTTTAATGCACAAAGGTGCATATTATTATCATATTATTGTCTATGCATAATAAAATAAAAAACCTTGGATTTGTAGTATTTCCCTTTCTTATAGTGAGGATCAACAATGCGGACACGTAGATTTGACTGCATCCACCGCTTCTTGCGACGGCCACTGCCATTGGCTGATCTCTTGCTGTCTTCTTCACTTGACTTAGCGGCTCTGAAACAGTACACTGTACTGTCACTAAACAACACAAAACATCCACAAATAACAAAAGAAATTAATTATTGTAGCTGGCTTAAAGGTGACAGCCCGTTTGTGAAATTTTTTTATTTAGTTTTGGTGAAATCATCGGACAAATTATTATCTGTATCAGTAACAGTTAGTTAAGCTTATTCATGCTTTTGCAAGTTACCTGATCTAACAATCAAAGTAAATTCTTTCAATGATTTTAAGAGAAGTACAAACTATTTTGTGAAACCTTCATATATTATTTAATCTATTCAGGCACTGCATATTTTAGTATCCACGAACCTAATTCGTGATAGGTTAAATAAATTGAGAAGGGAGTTTCAAGCATTCAAGATGTGGGTGTGTGATTAAATTGTTTACACCATAACAATAAAATTAGTGTCTGTAGAAGACAATTCAGTATCATACAATTCTTGTTTCATATCCTAAAGTTTTATTTACCTGCAGACGTTTGCCAATCTTGTCAAGATGGCTTTATCGGCACTAATGATGATGACTGTCACCAAAATGAAGTGGTACATCCTATACTACATGTTCTATAGTACTGATGAAGCCACCTTGACAATATTGGCGAAAGTCTATACAGGTAAATAAAACTATTTGAGTTAAATGGAACAAGAATGATGTGATCATGAAAATGAACTATCCTGAGAATTTTTCAATAATTTGATAGTTCAGTACCGATCATAATCATGCTTCCTCTTTCTGTGATGTTCATGTTGAGAACTGTTTTTCGTGTGCTCATCTTTACTCTCCATTGACCGGTGTTCCTGTGCTGCCTGTTTCTTGCTTTCTTCCTCCTTGTATCTATCCACCTGTGCTTTATCTGCAGAATGAAAAAAACTGAATGGTTCTCAACAATCATTTATTCATGCTGTGGGTCAGCCATGGTTCCAGCACTGTAGACTGGTGGTCGTCTCCTGCTGAAAGAGGGGAGGGGAGGAAACTACTAAAACTATTAAATGCACCAACAGAGAGTTAAAATAGGTAAATTACAAGCAACTACATATCTGAACATGTTTGATTTCAGAAAAAGAAACTACATAATTCAAACCAGTGTCAGTGCACTACAGTCAACACATGCAGGAGGACAGCAGACATTAGATGTGGCTGAGCTTAGAACACCAAGAATGTGTGACTTTGTTACTGTTAACTAGTGCTTTGACAGTTCTATGCCACCCGCGATTCATGACTAGCAAACAGTAAGGACAAGAACACTTGCGTAGTGACAAACATCTAGACTTACTCCACTGCGTTCATACAGTTGATAAGTTACAAACAGGTGACTTGGCAAGTCAATAAAATATGATAAACAGAAATAAATGACTCACATGTCAATTTAGAAGAGCTAATTTATATATACTATTGATAAAAACATTCAGGATTGTTTAACTACATAAAAGCTAGTTTCATGGAAAACGTAGAGAAAGTCTGTGTAATAACAGTTCAGTTATGCCCATGATTTAGCTTTATTCATGCATGTGCATGTGTTATGAACACATGCCTGCACACATGCATGCCTGCACATGCACACAGACATACACTGTTTGTAGAAGCTTGTTGTTCAATTATTTTTGACACTGTTATAGTAAAAGTAAAATTGCAAAAGTTGACCGTCCAAAGACAGAACAATAAAAAATAGGAGCCACTCACTGAGGTATTTAGAGTATCTGTCGTATTCTTTCTTGCTGACCAGCTTAACAACGTACTGGCTGGCTGTGGCCATGTAGCGACTGAGGGTCAGTTTGACCATCACCTGGGCATTATCTTCGTCCAGCCCTTCAACCTGAACAGCACAAGAGATTGTCTTAATGTAAATTTACAATGAAAATATTCCAAAAAATATACATTTACAATAACAATAAACATTTGCAACACCTACAAGCTAATAATAAAACTACGTTTGCAGGTCATCACAAAAGCTAATGCTGACATGCACCCATGTGAATAGTGTGTACATTTGTGATATCATTGCAATGTATGTGACAGCACTGAAACGTAGATTCTCAAACGGGTCATACAAATATTCTATCATTTTAAGTTATAATTTCCAAAAGGGATCATTTTACTTAGGTAGCATGCATGTGTAGTCAGTGGTAAATTATAATCTGCTGTCACACAACAGCCAATATCAACAACATGTACGACACCTATCAGCAATGAATAAAATTATGGTTGTGGGTTGTCACAAAATCTTGTGCTAATGTGTGTGAATATTGTCTATTACAGATATTTAAATAAAGATCTACACTGACTTTACCAGACTTACCACACCGTAGAGATCTTTGTGTCTGCCTTTCATGATTAAGCAGTATGCTCCTTTCTCTAACACCAAGTTCTCCTCATCATTTGTTATCCCGGCTTTTGCTTCTCCATTTTTCTGTAATAGTGCACTTCTGTCAGCACCAAGGCCAAGTCCCTTGGGCCGGGCCACGGCTTGTATAGGAGCTATCACCCTGCGTGTGGAAGACAAAAACTTACAACCTGTGCCATTGTCTATTCTTAGCACTCTCTCTATCTACTCATGGTATTTAATGCTGGGATTATGCATGCATACATCGCATGTTACTGTTAAACTACATCATGCACTGGCAATGCATTAGATACATTAAAAAGAGATTGTTGTTTCTTGGATAATTATACAATTGAATGTCCTCATCTAAAATAAAAGACAACAACAAATATAGAAATATATGAACTGGCGAAATCAAATACGACACAACTCCACAGGATTGTTTTTTTTCACAGGAGCAAATAAATCGAACCAGGTGGAAAACAATCAGGTGTCCTGGGCAGGGCATCACCAACTCACTGTTTGTTTTTGCCGAGTCCCTGTCCCACCTCCCAGCCCATGCCTCTCAACATCGCAAAGCCAAAGTCATCAATGGGAACTCTGTCATAGTCGGCGGATTCTGGCTGAACAACAGATCAAACGAGTGGTATCTTCTTGTTTACCAAGTGTTTATATCTCACAATTTTTTTTATTACTGGGTAACCCTGTGATAATTGTCGCGAATTTTACAAACTACAGCTGTACTTTGAAACAAAACCATTTATGACCTGCTGGTGCACGTGTGTGACTGTGTTTGTGCAAATCCTCCTGGTTGTGTATGTGCCTGAACAGGTGGATACAATGATACCTGCCTTTACATCATTGACCTTGACCAAGACAGGTCTACACGGATGTCTCAATGGTGATACAGATTTTGGAAGATCTGGTTGATTGTTCAAGTTATGTGAACGCGTTAGATAATATGCCATCTTGTGGCACTCTATTGTTTATACTTACAAAAAGCACAATGCTGCTACCGGTAATGAGATTTTTACAACATACAGACGTACTTCTCTCAGGAGTCAAATATTATTCCTTGCAATCTAGCCAGTTCATGCACTGGCTGTATATATCTACATATACCGGTTTATATATTCTACAAGATCGTATAAGAAACCCCAGCCAATTGAAAAATTACCTCTTTAGGTCTCAAAGCGACATCCAGTCGATCGTCTGTCTCAAAGCCTTCTGGAACCTTGTTCCTCATCAGCAAGGGAATTGCAAAATCTGTCTCCCCTGCTTCATCTGCCTCGTGTGTCCTAGCAACATCTGTGGGCAGACAATATTACTAATGTCTGTAGGCAGACAATATTACTAACGTCTGTAGGCAGACAATATTAGTAACGTCTGTAGGCAAACAATATTGGTAATGCCTATGGGCAAACAATATTAGCAATTTCTGTAGGCAAACAATATTAGCAATTTATGTCGGCTAACAATATTAGTAATGTCTATACTTTGTAGGCAAATGATATTAGCAATTTCTATACTTTGCAGGCAAAAATATTAACCATTTCTATACTTTGTTGGCAAACAATATTAGCAATGTCTATACTTTGTAGGCAAACAATACTATTATTTATTGACATCTATAGGCAAAAGATATTCAAAGAACATGTAGTGAAAATATCCTACAAAAACAGCGAAAACTTGAGAAAAGATAAACGGCAAAGAGTGATAGACTGAGATGTGCTACCCACCAGCTAGTATCTCATTGGCGGCCTGCTGGTCCCATGATTCAACAGCTTCGGTGCCAACACGTTTGGTATTAACAGTTCTGGTGTGATCTGCAGACTCTTCCCCAGTCCTTTCTGTCTTTTTGTCCAGGTCTTCAGGTTTGATTGCATGCCTCCATCTGTTCACTTGGATCAGTGGAATTACAATTTCTTTCTTCTCTTCTTTTTGTTTGACACTGAAATCAGTTGATTAAATGGTTTTAGAAGTCCTATAACAGCCTGTCAAGGCTCTAAGTTGAAAGAGTAACTAGCAAGTAATAAGGGTGTCGGATGTTTTGGCCCATAACCGGTTTGGCCCATGGGCCGAACCAACCGTTTTCGCAACTGGTGAACCGGGATGTGTTTTTGGGTGTCGGATGTTTCGGCTCATAACCGGTTTGGCCCATGGGCTGAACCAACCGTTTTCGAAACCGGTGAACCAGGAAGTGTTTTTGCTCTCATGGGCCGAATCAACTGTGTATGCAACTGGTGCCAGTGGGCTCCGTGGGCCGAGACGACTATCGTATTCTAACTAGAAAGTGGGGCCCGTGGACCTTATTGTGTTCGTTATTTTCGACTTGACTTTTGCGACTTGCGTGTTGTAACTAGGAAATGTGATGTGATATGCTAAATTATTAGCGTTTTCAAATCTAGAATTGTCAGATGCCTAATCAAGTTATAAACATTTCCCGACTTTCCCGGTCGGTTGATAACCTAAAATTTATTATGTCATATCCGTTATCTTATGAATAATGCTCTACAGTAATTATATATTACTATATTAGTGTGTGCGTATGTTTTTGTGTGCAATCATAATTAATTTTTTTTTCTGCCGTTTAGAATTCCGCTACTAGCGTGAGCCAAATTCAATAGCGACGCAGTTTTCAGCGAAGTGGGCTGAACCATCCGTCTGCGTGGGCCGAAACGACTATGCCGAACCGTCCGCCGGCGTGGGCCGAACCCGTCATGGGCCGAAACATCCGGGACCCGTTAGTAAATACCGTAATATCGCTCACAGTTTTAGACTCAATATATACCTTTTTACTTGTTTCCCATCAATGACTTTGATAAAATCTACTTCGTCTCCACTGCCTGCATCTTGCTTTTCTCCGATCACAGAATTGACCAATCGGACCTTAGCCTTTTTCTTTGCGAACCCAAACGATAATCCAACATTTTTCTCACCCTCCGCCATCGCAAAATAAATAGACACAACGCCTCAAACGGTTAATTAGGAAAGTTAATTTACCTGTAGTGCCACCTAACGGATAGTCATGAAGTAGTTCCTGATTCCAAATCCACACGGCGCACCGATCGTGGCGTGAGTTTATTGGCCAATATTCGTTACAACTAGCTGTCTGCTCGAAGGCACTGCTGTGCATCTTCTGGCAAGGTATATCGATTCGTTCGAGATTATGGCAGTTTGATTGAGTATAGAGTAAGTATGGTGTTTGTTTATGGTTGTTGGACTCAATTAGCTAAATAAACTGCATTCAAAAGCCATCAGGTTTGAGTCCAAAACCAACGTTCCAGCGGGTAGCAAGCCGGGCATCCAAATGCCAATGTGACACTTACTGACAGCACTTGTCACTGTCGGTATATTCTGAATGGGACCTCAGACCCGTAAGCGTAGCCTATATAACCTACGCTAGGATACGTGAACAATAAATAAAACAATTGACAGTTTTTGGTAAGACATTTTGTAAACCTTTCTTCTCAAAAGTTGGGCAATTTCATCAAGTTCAAAAACGCTAGTATAAATCAGATGTGAAAAGTTCTTGAATGTAGTTCTTTCTGAATTCTGCCACTAGCGTTTCTGCTTGTTAGATTCCACCACAACTCACTATGTTGGGCAATTTCATCAAGTTCAAACACTATACATTATATGATGAAAAGTTCTAGAATGTAGTTCTTTCTGAATTCTGGCATTTCTGCTTGTTAGATTTCGCCACAAATCACTAGATCAGCCTGAGCTAAGCCTTATGCTTGGGCACATTCTTTCAACTTAGTTAAGTTAGTAACTAGCCTGTGTGTGTGTGTGTGTGTGTGTGTGTGTGTGTGTGTGTGTGTGTTTTGCTTCTCTGTAACCAGTGTTCACAATATAACAGCTGTTTGTCTATCATATGTTTGTACTGACTTGAACTGTTGTGTCTTCTAGGGCAGACAGAGATGATTCTACCAACTACTGCATGGTGTGGTCTATTGCCAGTACTGACTGCCCTGTTCTCCAGTGTATCGGCGGCAAAGGCAGACAAATGTGAGACATGCCAAAAAATTGTAAATAATTTTAAGAGCGTAAGTATTGAAAGGTTTATTTTTTGTGCAACATGTTGTTGAACCATTTAGACTGTTTACAACCTAGTTGTGTGTGAGACTCATTATGAGATGGGAGGAGTTTGTGGACAAACACATTAATTTATCAGTTAATTACCTCAGTATTACAGTAACTCTGATCCTCTCATGTCTTCAGTGTACTACATTCTTGCAAGTTTTGATTCAAACAGTTAAAACTAAAATCACCAATCCCATCTCGCAGTGCATACTTGTGTGTGATCAATACGTTATTCAGGCTACCTTTGCATGGATTTCAATGTACAGCAAATGTTTGTTGACCAAACATGTCAGTTTAAGTACAATTATAGCACAGTATGTATGTGAATGTTTCATGAAGTCATGATGTGTCACTGTTAGTGGTGGCTACTGATTCTGGCAGTCTGAAAACAAGCTTGAAATGAAGTGAACTTTAGATTCATGAGTTACATATAAAGCTATTATATGGTTCTACCATAGTGCAAACTACAATTCACTATTCTAATTTATGTGTGACTTTCTCTGTTTTCTTATATATGTCCTTACATTACAGTGTTTTAGTTAGCCTTGCCTTCCATGTTGTATGTTTGTTCTTTGATTGTATTCCAGGGTGTGCAGAGTACCGCCAAGTCAAACTTTGGTGGTGGAAACACAGCTTGGGAGGAGAGGAAACTCAGCAATTATGCAAATAGGTAACTTAAACCACAGCTGCCGTAAAACAATCTTCTACAGGATAGCTATACAAGAATATGCAGTAATTCTAATAATGCATTTTCCTGAGATAATGCTTTACTATGATGACTTGATTTTTTATGTAACTGGACCCGCATGACATGTATGTATAACTGTGTAAAAATTTACTTGTGGTGATTTATTGCCTGTTGTAGACTCGGCTTCACAGGTGCACTGTTGGAAGTTCTTGTACAGCATCAGTATTTAGGCCATACCATAGAATGTGCATTTATTATTTGAAGTAACGTTGACAATTGTTAAAGAATATATATATATACATATATATATATATATATATATATATATATATATATATAATTTGAGTACGCAAAAGTCATTCTCATAATAAAAGAGAATTTAATTATTTTGAACAAAAACTCGCATTTAGTGGAAGTAGTAGCAGTCTGGTTTATGAGAATTTACTTTTTCAATAATATTTAATCGTAGTAGATATAAAATATTCCCACTTTTTCAGTGAAACACGACTCGTAGAAATCATAGACAAGATCTCTTCAGAGGGCGAAAAAGAGGTAGGCATTACAATCAACACATAATGATAATAATATATTTTATTTAGCGTCAGATCCAATTTTAAATTGTTCAATGCAATGCAAAACATTCCCAAACCAAACAAGTTTGATTCATTTGTGCAATTTTAGCTTGTTTTTAAGTTGATCGTTTCGTTTTCTGTAAACTGCTTTGTTTTCTTTTAAAATCTAAATTATTATTTTAAATTTGTTTTTTGTAAAAGTAAAGTATGTCAAGTAAAAGTACAAATTGTTGAATTTCATGCATATGCCTTTTGTTTTGCTTATTTCTATGTTTTGAATATTTTTGTATTGAAAGCCCTTAGTATGTTACACTAAGTCATAGCCAGTGTAATTGTTGTGTAATGCTGTCCTTGTAATGTAATTACTAGTATTTGATTGATTCACCAGGTGGCTCACATGGTAATTACTGTAATAGTGTTTGTTTGATTCACCAGGTGGCTCACATGGTAGAGGAACACGAAGAGTTGATAGAACATTGGTGGTTCAAGGAATACGCAGTCAAGGAAGACGCTGATCTCCATCAATACTTATGTATTGACAAGATAAAAGGTAATGCGCAGCAGCAGCACACATTTGCCTGACTACTGTTATTAATTTGTGACAGATATGCCCTAAGATATTGAATGGTTATGAAAATATTACTAGAAGTATTGTTTCTCACTTAAGAAAGATAGATGACACGAAGTAACATTGGTGAAGGTACAGTGTAGACTAAATATCAGAAAGTACTCATTCTCACATAAAAGAATGTAGCCAATTATCTACTGATTGTATAGATGCTAGCAGTGTGATTATATTTAAAAACAAAATTGACAAATATTTCAGAGGGGTGGGTTACATATAGAATTAGATGAAGAATTGTTGGACTATTGTTAAGCCAAAGGTTTCCTTGTCCACTGGCCATCTGGGGTTTTAGCTTTGGGTGGCAATCTTGTTAAATTTCAGCATCAGTGTGTATTGAAACTGATTTACTTAATCAGTTCAAATAACAAACAGCTATTGTACTGCATAAACATCATTAAATAGCACATTTGTATCTGTCATCATGTTTCAGTATGCTGTCCAAACGGAACATTTGGCAAAGATTGTCTTGACTGCCCTGGTGGTCCTAACAGACCCTGCAAGAACAATGGCGACTGCACTGTGAGTCTTCCTCAATCATTTCTATTGTTTAACTTATTTCTGTTATTGTTTAACTTATTTCTGTTATTGTTTAACTTATTTCTGTTATTGTTTAACTTATTTCTGTTATTGTTTGTTTCACTTATTTCTGTTATTGTTTCACTTATTTCTGCTATTGTTTCACTTATTTCTATTATTGTTTCACAACACCTGGAGCTCTAGCACTGTCAACTGCACTGAAGTCTACTCACTAGTCCCCATTGATGGTGAACAATGTATAACTAAATCTATTGCATTATCATCAGAATCATATTTACAATATCCATAGTACTCTACTAGGAAAACAGTGACTGGGTTTCACTTGTGCAATGTGTCTGTTGTTACCTAGAGGGAACCTCTTGATACATTTAATTTCAATTTCTCAAGACATTTACAGGGTTCGAAATAGCAGTAGCCTGTAGCTACCACAATTTCCATCAGGTTACCAGAGACGAGGAGCCTGATGGAATACTGTTAAATCTGGATCATGGTTGTCTAATTGTCAGTGATGTGACATCCTAGTTATTGCCTGGGAAGAAACCACTGGCTTCTCTGGTTGTGCCAGGTTGACCTATTTATTTAAATTTTAAATAAATTGGTTTAGTACAAGAACCAGGAAAACCTTCCATAAAAAGGAGATATCTTGACACAGTAACTGATATAAATATCTCTTTAAAGCTGCATCCTCAAGTGGTTCAGCCCATCACGAATCCAGTTCACTTATGTCCAGATGTGTAGTGTGTTACTAGGTTATGTAATGTGCGCAGTCTGTTTAATAAAAAAATGCCTATTTTTGTTAAAATCATTGAAAGAATTGACTTTAGTCATTAGATCTGGTAAGGATCAAAATAGTGGATATCCAAAATGTTAAACACTGCATGGGTCAACCTGCATCCTCTCGCCGATCCCATGACAAAGTTACAACATTTCACCAAGGAAGAAAATCGTGATTTTTCGGCATTTGGATTTTCACTTCAGTTAATGCTTGAACAAGCATTAAGCAATTTAATAGTTTGTCTGATGATTTCACAAAAACTACATATAAAAGTTGCACAAACGAGCTAGCATGTTGAGGTGGATACTAGGTAGGTTTGGTTTTTCGCAAAATTTATTTGAAATGAGACTAGCAAAAAAATGTAATTGATTAAGCACCTTTAAATACTTGTTTTGTGATGTAACAAAGTCAGGCATTTATTATATAATTATGTGAAAGTAATGTTTACTTTGACACAGGTATATGTTATATTATAATGTTTACTTTGACACAGGTATATGTTATTAAAATGTGTATTTTCACATTGTTAGCACCATGTATTCCATTTATATAATTCGTAGTGACATCTAAGAATGTTTAATCTTTGATGTGAATTATTTGTAGGGTGATGGCACAAGACAGGGTACAGGAAAGTGTAAGTGTCATGATGGCTACCAGGGGGAGCTGTGTGATGAGTGCAAGGAGGGTTATTATGAAGTCAAGAAGAACACGTCTCATACTGAATGCAAAGGTCAGTCGTTATCGTTCAGAATTTTGTTTTATCTCCTGTGTTTTCTCTCTGCTTTAGATGGTGCTAAAGCTAAGGCTTGTGAAATTAAAATTTATTATATGCAAAGTTGGCAAACTTGGTTTGAACAGACATGATGATTGAAAATATTTAACTTTTCAACTTATTTTAAATTAACTTTATCATTGTGTTTGCACCTTTAAGCAGGTTTTTAACCCGGAGTACTGGACACAGCATGTTATAAATACAATAAAAATAACATTAAAAATTAAATAATAATTGTATAATGTCATTAATGATTATTTTACATCCTATTTATATACATTTTATTGTTTAATTTTTAAACTCCTTTTTTTAACTTATTTAAATGCCTGAAATAAAAGTATTCTATTAAATTCTTTGAAGTTACACTTTATGAGGCTGTGAGATGTTTGAGGCAACAAGTCCACAGTAGTCTCATTTATTGTTGTTACTTGACGGTTTCAGAGTGTCACGAGTCGTGTGACAAAGGCTGTGACGAGGAAGGGTCACGAGGATGTCATGAATGCAAGAAGGGGTGGAACATGTCAGAAGAAGACGGCTGTGTCGGTAAGGGATGATCTCAAAACATGTATGAGGGATGATCTCAAAAATTTGTTTCATGTGGGATGGGCATAGCAGCTGTTTCATTTAGTGTTTTACATTGATGTGTTTTTCTCCAGAACATTGTTTATTTTCCTAACACAGTTTATAAGGGTGTTGACTTCGAACGCATGTAGGCAGGTTTGCACTATTATGGCTGAATATGAATGATGTGATGGTTAGAGCAGGAAGAACAAAAACATTTTTACAGGTGTCCATCCACTAGTTGAGCAGTTATTCAAAGTTTCATGGCAACGACATCGATTTTATACATCATTGTTTTGAGATCTTCCCTAATTACTCTGATCATTTGAACACTTAAGAAGTCGAGGAGACAAAGGGTACTGATCCTACTACAGTTTGAATTAAACAGTTTGAGTGATTTATTTTTTGGGGTTTGATCCGTGAATAAAGTAACTTGTTTTCATAGTTCATCTGCATATGTTCCAGCTTTTTATTTAAGATAAATGTCTCATAATATCAGTTTTGGTATAGACCTCATAGAGCAGAAGTTGTCATCACATACTGTATTTGATGTTGTTTGTTATTACCTACAGACATTGATGAGTGTGCAGCAGAAACATCACCATGCAAAGAGAATGAATACTGTGTCAACAACGACGGTTCCTTCTCCTGCAAAGGTAGATCTTACTGATCATTTAGTCAATATATTTTACACATGCTAACCTTGTCTCAAGGGATTGACGTGCCAGCCAAGAAAACCTGTATCAAAATAGTTGACCTACACCTTCCCCCACAAACGCCTGAAATTCTCAAATGACATTGAAAAATTTTGCTGATTGACAAATCTGCACTCATTACATTGAAAACAAAGTGCTCTAGTCTGCCACACCAATTTAAACGAATAAATTCCATCACGATATTTATATGGCGTAACACATCACGTCCCTGGCAAAATTAAGAGACCACTATGCAGTTGTATCATAATAATATAATATAATAATAATGTTTTATTTCAGACGAGCCCGTATATATATATATATATATATATATATATATATATATATATATATATATATACATACATACAATACAAGTAAAAAAAACAAATATACACACATGTTGGACATTAAAGGTACATGTAGTGAGAATAAAATATATAAACATACATACTTGATATGCAGTAAAAATATATGTAAAATAAGTTAGAACAAAAATATATATATAAAAGTACACACATGAATTAAAAGCATACGATTGATCAATCCAATGTTTAACCATTTATTTCGATAATAAATAAAAGTGTGAAAATAATTAACAAAAAGTATATTATCGGACTTTTCTAACCAGCGTAAAAGGCTAAAAATTTATGAGCGAATGCGTTCATTAAAGAATTTAATATAATTAGTAGCGAACATATGATTTCCACTACAGCGGGGTGACAAGTTGTGTAAAATTCTAAAACTGTTGTTATAAGCAATAGATTTAACAAGATTTAACAAGATTTGCCATCCAAGCCAAAGGCCCAGATGGCAAGTGGACAAGGAAGCCATTGGCTTATCGAGAGTCCAACAATGTTCACCTACTTATAACCCGCCCTCCTGATATATGTGTCAACCTTGTTTTTAAACATATTCACGCTGCTAGCAGTTACACAATCTGTAGACAATTTGTTCCATTCATTTATTGTCCTCTGTGAGAACGAGTGCTTCCTGATGTCCAATCTACATTGATCCTTTACTAATTTTACCTCATGTCCTCTAGTTCTGCTATCCTTCTTGAGTGAGAAAAACATATTTCTATCAATATTTTCATACCCATTCAATATCTTAAAAACTTCAATCTGATCTCCTCTTAACCTCCTTGTCTCTAGAGTTGTTAAACCATATTCTTTCAGGCGTTCTTCATAACTAAGGTCTCTAAGTTCTGGAATCATTTTAGTTGCTCTCCTTTGTATGCATTCAAGCGTATCTATATCCTTCTTACGATATGGTCTCCATGCTTGTATACAGTATTCTAAATGAGGTCTAACTATTGCTTTATAAAGAGGTATAATTAACTTTTTTCCCTTGTATGTTATGTTTCTTCTAATCAATCCAAGAATTTGATTACCCTTTGAAGCTGCAATACCACACTGCTCTGAAACTTTCATATCAGCGCTTATTGTAACTCCTAAGTCCTTTTCTTTTACAGTAGTACCCAGAACAGTATCTCCCATTTTATAGTTTACATTCAAGTTCCCATGTCCTGTATGTAGGCATTTACATTTCCCAAAATTGAACAGCATCTGCCATTTCTCAGACCATTTCACTAATCTGTCTAGATCATTTTGTAAATGTTGTTTATCACCATCAGTATTAACCTTTCTAAACAGTTTTGTGTCATCCACAAATTTCAGTACGTTACTTGTTATACTGTCGTCCAAGTCATTGATATAAATTAAGAATAATATAGGTCCTAATACTGATCCTTGAGGTACCCCACTCAAAACCGATTTCCAATTTGAAACTTCTCCATCTACTACAACTCGTTGTCTTCTGTCAGTCAGCCATTGTTCTATCCAGTCAGTTATGCTATCCCCGATACCATGGGCTTTTAATTTAAGTAGCAATCTTTGATGTGGCACTTTGTCAAAAGCTTTCTGAAAATCTAAGTAGATAATATCTACTGGCGATCCCACGTCTATCCACTTAGTGATTTCTTCCAAAAAACATAACATATTTGTTAAGCATGACCTCGCTTTAAGGAATCCATGTTGAGATGAATTTAATAATTTATGCTTAACGAGGAAGTCCACCACATGGTCTTTAATTAACCTTTCTAATAATTTACAAATCACTGACGTTAAACTCACTGGTCTGTAATTCTCTGACTTATTTCTCGAACCCTTTTTAAATAATGGTATGATGTTTGCTTCTTTCCATTCAAACGGAACAACTCCCTCTTTTAATGACAAGTTGAATACTCTTGCAAGTGGTATACTGATTTGATCTACTGTTTCCATTAGTAATTTTGGAGGAATCCCATCCACTCCCGGTGATTTGTTATCCTTCATTGCCTTTATTTTCTTAGCTACCAATTCTGGAGTTACAACTAACAGTCCTAAATATTCAGATTTAGCCCCCTGAAATTTAGCATCAGCAACTGGTAATGAACTAATATCTTCTTTGGTAAACACTGAACTGAAGTAACCATTTAGTTCTTCCGCCATTAAAAACCCCTGTGATATTATATTTCCATCACTGTCTTCTAGAGGTCCAACCTTGTCTTGTACGTTTTGTTTACTCCTGACATATGCATAAAAACTCTTGCTGTCATTTTTTATGTTACATGCCAGTTTTTGCTCATAGCTTCTTTTAAATTGTCTGATTTCAGTTGTAGCTGCATTAAGTGCCTCTTTGTATTTTGCATAGTCTTCTTCCTTTCTTGTACGCCTATAAACCCTCCACATAGTTTGTTTTAGCATTATTTTTCTAATAGCCTCTTTTGACAAGTGTTTCTTTCTACACCGTTTTCCTTGTTTTCGGAAGGGAACAAATTTATCGATGATACTCTCAATTTCATATTTTAGAATATTCCAACATTCAGTTGCTTTCTTATTCATCAGCATGTTATTCCAATCTAGCTGTGCTAAGTATTTTCTCATATCTTTGTAGTTACCTTTGTGGAAGTTTCTCTTGTACGTTCTCTTATTTTTACCTTCTGATTTTACATTGATGTCAAAATGTATTTGATTATGGTCACTATTACCCAATGGTTCAAATATTTTTACATTGTCCACTAATTTTATTTAGTGATGACAAAACTATATCTAATACATTTTCTCCCCTGGTTGGTTCTAGTACGTGCTGAGTAAGAAAGCTATCCTGGATTAAACATAGAAATTGTTGATCCTCAATCCCTGTGCTCTCTAGAGAATTCCATTGTATGTGTCCATGGTTAAAATCTCCCATTATGATACGTTCCCTTTCAGCCTCTGTTTTTTTTAAATTACACCAAAGACTTGAGGTATACATTGAACCACAGTATGAATTAAATAAAGTTGTTTTAATGGTACTGTTGGATAAGTAACATTTTGTGGCTAAAAATTTGCCTGCGCATAGATACATCTTTTCTGCCTGGCAATATCATCATCATCAGTAAGGTTATTGTTTATAATATGGCCAAGGTATTTACATTTCTCAGTGTGAGGAAGTGTTTGGTTATTGATAACAAGAGGGCAAATATTTTTGTTATCCCCAAGTTTGTTATCAATAACCATACAGAAAGATTTGTTGGCATTGTATGTTATATCAAACATATTGCTGTACTCGGCACAACAATCGGTGAATTTTCTCAACCCAGAAACACTAGGTGAATAAACACAAAGGTCATCGGCATACATCATATGATGCATTATGGTTCCTGCATAAAGACAACTAATTTGTAGTTTATTCAAATGTACACTTAAGTCATCCATGTAGTCATTAAAAAGATGTGGAGAAAAGATTCCACTTTGCTTAACACCGTTTGAAACTGTCAAAAATTCTGAGAAGCTACAACACCATATGACAGTGAATTTCTGAGTTCTGTATCAGTAATAAAGAATGCGTGCAATAGAAGAAGGAACAACTGGAAATTTTTAATAACTGCAAACAACGAGTTCAGTGTTTCGGCACTGTTTTTGATTTGTCCACCTTTGTTCACTCATTCATTATCACAACTGTGTGTGCTTACACTGAAGGCAGTAAACACATAAATAACATTTAGAGTACAAAAATCGACATTATCTAAAAAAAGATACATAATGCTGTAATAGTCACATGAAAAGTTAACAATTACAGTGGCTGCGTGAATTACAAATGACTGTTTTATAGGGTGACAAAGGGTGAGTGCCACTGAGTGGTGTAACATCCATGTGAGATTATGTTGCTGAATGTTTGTTGTTGATGTGTCCAGATTGTGATGAGGCGTGTAACAAGTGCACTGCAGGAGGACCTGAAAACTGTCAGGAATGCAGTGAGAGGTACTACAGGGACGGCTCTGTCTGCAAAGGTACTGTATACATATCATCAGTTGATAGGTTCTACATAGATGGCTCTGTCTGCAAAGGTAATGTATACATATCATCAGTTGATAGGTTCTACATAGATGGCTCTGTCTGCAAAGGTAATGTATACATATCATCAGTTGATAGGTTCTACATAGATGGCTCTACCTGCAAAGGTACTGTATACATATCATCAGTTGATAGGTTCTACATAGATGGCTCTGTCTGCAAAGGTAATGTACACATATCATCAGTTGATAGGTTCTACATAGACGGCTCTGTCTGCAAAGGTACTGTACACATATCATCAGTTGATAGGTTCTACCTAGATGGCTCTGTCTGCAAAGGTAATGTATACATATCATCAGTTGATAGGTTCTACATAGATGGCTCTGTCTGCAAAGGTAATGTATACATATCATCAGTTGATAGGTTCTACATAGATGGCTCTACCTGCAAAGGTACTGTATACATATCATCAGTTGATAGGTTCTACATAGATGGCTCTGTCTGCAAAGGTAATGTATACATATCATCAGTTGATAGGTTCTACATAGATGGCTCTGCCTGCAAAGGTACTGTATACATATCATCAGTTGATAGGTTCTACCTAGATGGCTCTGTCTGCAAAGGTAATGTATACATATCATCAGTTGATAGGTTCTACATAGATGGCTCTGTCTGCAAAGGTAATGTATACATATCATCAGTTGATAGGTTCTACATAGATGGCTCTACCTGCAAAGGTACTGTATACATATCATCAGTTGATAGGTTCTACATAGATGGCTCTGTCTTCAAAGGTAATGTATACATATCATCAGTTGATAGGTTCTACATAGATGGCTCTGCCTGCAAAGGTACTGTATACATATCATCAGTTGATAGGTTCTACATAGATGGCTCTGTCTGCAAAGGTAATGTACACATATCATCAGTTGATAGGTTCTACATAGATGGCTCTGTCTGCAAAGGTAATGTACACATATCATCAGTTGATAGGTTCTACATAGATGGCTCTGTCTGCAAAGGTAATGTATACATATCATCAGTTGATAGGTTCTACATAGATGGCTCTGCCTGCAAAGGTAATGTATACATATCATCAGTTGATAGGTTCTACATAGATGGCTCTGTCTGCAAAGGTAATGTATACATATCATCAGTTGATAGGTTCTACATAGATGGCTCTGCCTGCAAAGGTACTGTATACATATCATCAGTTGATAGGTTCTACATAGATGGCTCTGTCTGCAAAGGTAATGTACACATATCATCAGTTGATAGGTTCTACATAGATGGCTCTGTCTGCAAAGGTACTGTATACATATCATCAGTTGATAGGTTCTTCATAGGCGGCTCTGTCTGCAAAGGTAATGTACACATATCATCAGTTGATAGGTTCTACATAGATGGCTCTGTCTGCAAAGGTACTGTATACATATCATCAGTTGATAGGTTCTTCATAGGCGGCTCTGTCTGCAAAGGTAATGTTTACATATCATCAGTTGATAGGTTCTACATAGACGGCTCTGCCTGCAAAGGTACTGTATACATATCATCAGTTGATAGGTTCTTCATAGGCGGCTCTGTCTGCAAAGGTAATGTACACATATCATCAGTTGATAGGTTCTACATAGATGGCTCTGTCTGCAAAGGTACTGTACACATATCATCAGTTGATAGGTTCTACATAGATGGCTCTGTCTGCAAAGGTAATGTACACATATCATCAGTTGATAGGTTCTACATAGATGGCTCTGTCTGCAAAGGTACTGTACACATATCATCAGTTGATAGGTTCTACATAGATGGCTCTGTCTGCAAAGGTAATGTATACATATCATCAGTTGATAGGTTCTACATAGATGGCTCTGTCTGCAAAGGTAATGTATACATATCATCAGTTGATAGGTTCTACATAGATGGCTCTGTCTGCAAAGGTAATGTATACATATCATCAGTTGATAGGTTCTACATAGATGGCTCTGTCTGCAAAGGTAATGTATACATATCATCAGTTGATAGGTTCTACATAGATGGCTCTGTCTGCAAAGGTAATGTATACATATCATCAGTTGATAGGTTCTACATAGATGGCTCTGTCTGCAAAGGTAATGTATACATATCATCAGTTGATAGGTTCTACATAGATGGCTCTACCTGCAAAGGTACTGTATACATATCATCAGTTGATAGGTTCTACATAGATGGCTCTGTCTGCAAAGGTAATGTACACATATCATCAGTTGATAGGTTCTACATAGATGGCTCTGTCTGCAAAGGTAATGTACACATATCATCAGTTGATAGGTTCTTCATAGGCGGCTCTACCTGCAAAGGTAATGTACACATACCATCAGATGATAGGTTCTTTGTAGATGGCTCTGTCTGCAAAGGTAATGTACACATATCATCAGTTGATAGGTTCTACATAGATGGCTCTACCTGCAAAGGTACTGTATACATATCATCAGTTGATAGGTTCTACATAGATGGCTCTGTCTGCAAAGGTAATGTACACATATCATCAGTTGATAGGTTCTACATAGATGGCTCTGTCTGCAAAGGTAATGTACACATATCATCAGTTGATAGGTTCTACATAGATGGCTCTACCTGCAAAGGTACTGTATACATATCATCAGTTGATAGGTTCTACATAGATGGCTCTGTCTGCAAAGGTAATGTACACATACCATCAGATGATAGGTTCTTTGTAGATGGCTCTGTCTGCAAAGGTAATGTATACATATCATCAGTTGATAGGTTCTACATAGATGGCTCTGTCTGCAAAGGTAATGTACACATATCATCAGTTGATAGGTTCTACATAGATGGCTCTGTCTGCAAAGGTAATGTACACATATCATCAGTTGATAGGTTCTACATAGATGGCTCTACCTGCAAAGGTAATGTACACATATCATCAGTTGATAGGTTCTTTGTAGATGGCTCTGTCTGCAAAGGTAATGTATACATATCATCAGATGATAGGTTCTACCTAGATGGCTCTGTCTGCAAAGGTAATGTATACATATCATCAGTTGATAGGTTCTACCTAGATGGCTCTGTCTGCAAAGGTAATGTACACATATCATCAGTTGATAGGTTCTACCTAGATGGCTCTGTCTGCAAAGGTAATGTACACATATCATCAGTTGATAGGTTCTACATAGATGGCTCTGTCTGCAAAGGTACTGTATACATATCATCAGATGATAGATTCTACATGGATGGCTCTGTCTGCAAAAATAGTGTATACATATCATCAGATGATAGGTTCTGTCTGCAAAGGTATTGTATATATATATACCATCAGTTCATGTCTCAGTGGCTAACATGCAGTATCTGTCAACTACCAACTCTAATGTTACTAGTACTACCAACTATAGTGTTACTAGTACTACCAACTATAGTGTTACAGTAATGCTATCTCTGCACTCAAATAATAATATTAATACACTTCATTGTCAGTAAGGAAATGGAAAGAGTATTTTTCATAAATTGGACAAAAGTTGTTGAGAACTGGTCAAAACAAGTGTTTTGACCACCTTTTCATCTGCAATGCATGTGTTTGTAAACTGGTACTGGTACTAGCAACACAACCCAGTAAGATTTAATATTTTGAATATACAATGATGGTCATAAGATTGTGGAAAAGTTCTAATTTAGGCACTGTAACTGGTTGAGGATAGTTGGGTATAGGTGGCCTTTGCATCAACGTGCAGGTGGCAGGTGACTAGTTTAGAACGTTCACACAGTGAACCAAGAGTTCTTCATCAACGCAATTAATTGACACTGCACAAGATGTCTTGTTAACTTCAATCATGCTTAGCAATATACGGTACTTGAACATGCGTCTTCTTCGTGGCTTTGGCTGTTAACAGTAACTGTGTTTCAGCGTGTCACATGTCTTGCAAGGGTTCATGCCTCGATGACACAGCAGGGACATGTGATGAATGCAAGGATGGCTGGACTCTGACAGAAATTGGCTGTGAAGGTGAAGTGTACTTAAGCTACTGCTATGTTGAAACGTATGATTTGGACAGATTTATGATGATGTTGTCCACATGTTTTTACTATAAATAGTACAAAATACCTCTGCACAGTTTATTGTAAATGTTGAGTAGCATAGCTGATCAAAATTAATTATTTGTGCAGTTATTCAAAACATTAGCATATTTAGCAACAATAACTTGATGAGGGGTTAACATGGCATTAAAATGGTAATTTGTTTTAAACCTAATATATATATATATATATATATATAGCAGACCTGCCTTCTCAGTTTTACAAGTTTACGACCCACCCTCCTCCCCCTTTTCTGCTGCTGAAAGTTATAATTAATCTGTTAAGTAGGGTTGTGCTTGATAATATTTTTTACATTACCGGTGGAAGTGAAGTCACCACCTTCCCTATGACGCTTTCCCAGTGGACTTTGGGCTTTTCATTTGGCTATCTGCCCGTTCACATAGGGTTTTGGTGCGGAGTGGAAGATGACTTCCCTTCCATCCTCGATGTTGGGATGTGGTTTATTGCTAATCAGGTGTGCGTTATGGCCCCACCTTTTAGGTTACAAAAATATATAGAGTAGGAATTTTAGCAAGTAAAGACAGATGTAAAGATATGAAAAGGCCAAATGAATGATGTTTATTAAGGGTATGCCTAATGGCATACTATTCCGATTAAGGTCATGAAATGTGGACCCTGTAACACATGCCAAGCCTGTGGCTGAGCCTCATACAAAGCCGCCTGGATACAATGCTCCCAGAGCCCACACTTCGACATAGCAATACAGTACATGTAGTAATATTCCTACAACACAAAACAATTCATGGCATTGTCACCAGCACATTAAAACATTAACCCAATACCGACAATACTCGACACACTGCCTAGTTGCATACACTGCAGCACTGGAATACACTAATTGCTAAAATTCCTACTCTATATACTTTAGTAACCTAAAATGTGGGGCCATAACGTAATAATCGATAAACAATCCTAACATCGAGGATGGAAGGAAAGTCATCTTCCACTCCGCACCAAAACCCCAAAGAAGGCCAAATGAAAAACCCAAAGTCCACTGGGAAAGCATCATAGGGAAGGTGGCGACTTCACTTCTACTGGCAATGTACAAGATGTTGCTAAGCATGACACTACTAAAAACATTAATGTAACCTTAAGCGGGAAGAAGGGTGGGTCGGAAATTTTTTTTTATTCAAGAAAGCAGGTCCACTCCGCATGCAACAAACATGAAACGTGAAGCTACATAATTTCAAACTGCGTCATCCATCTGACCACTGTGCTGTGATTGGTTTAGTGGTGTCACGGGAGCGTATATTTTTATACATGTGTATATATACTTGCTGTTGTTTCATGAATGTTAGATATAATTTAAGATCACAATTTTTAACATGAAGATAACTTCAAGTAGTACAGTGTCGGCCATGGAAGAAATCCTTCTGTAGAGAAAATAAATGCACTGTAAGCCTCTTTCCTTTCCAAATGATGTTTTTACAACGGTTTCATGACTGTTTCTTGCACAGATGTGAATGAGTGTGAGATGGACTCGCCTCCCTGTAGTGCTGATGAATACTGTATCAACTCTGCCGGCTCCTACAGATGCTCAAGTAAGTTACTGTTACTTCTATTTAGAAAAAAAAAAAAATGGGATTAACAATAGAATAAAATGTGGGGGCATTCCGTCTCAAATCAACCAAAATAATACTCTTGTTGCACTTATATTTTTGAATAAAAAACAATTAATCCACAAGTCAATATAACACGTGTTAAACCATAGGGCTGTAGCTCGAATAGTTTCTGAGTTATGACCATTTAAAATATGGTGGATTCTGTAGTTTTTGCTAATTTTCGGAAATCATTTTAAAAAGATTTCTTGTTCTACTTAAAATACAATTTTAACTCACACTATTTGTGCTAGAACTCTGAGATTTGGCTATAAAATGGGAGATACTGTTCTGGGTACTACTGTAAAAGAAAAGGACTTAGGAGTTAAAATAAGCGCTGATATGAAAGTTTCAGGGCAGTGTGGTATTGCAGCTTTAAAGGGTAATCAAATTCTTGGGTAGATTATAAGAAACATAACATACAAGGAAAAAAGCTAATTATACTTCTGTATAAAGCAATAGTTAGACCTAATTTTGAATACTGTATAAAAGCATGGAAACCATATCGTAAGAAGGATATAGATACGCTTGAACGCATATGGAGGAGAGCAATTAAAATTATTCCAGAACTGACAGACCTTAGTTATGAAGAACACCTGAAAGAATGTGGTTTAACAACTCTAGAGACAAGGAGGTTAAGAGGAGATCAGATTGAAGTTTTTACATGTAGATGAACATTGTTGGACTCCCGGTAAGCCAATGGCTTCTTTGTCCACTTGCCATCTGGGCCTTTGGCTTGGGTGGCAAATCTTGTTAAATCTTGATAGTAACATAATATAGTTCCACATCTGTATCTGTATTCAACATGCCTTGGTTGAACTGAGACAGAATGCCCCTGTATTAAAATTCAGAAAGCCTGCAATGAATGCACTAATGCATGCACCAATGATTGTGTTTGTTGTAGCGTGTCACAGTGCATGTGATGAATGCACTGGTGCCGGCTCCAATAACTGCCGTCGTTGCAAGGCAGGCTACATGTTGGACGACACAGATTCATGCATAGGTGGGCCCCCCAACTAGTGATTCCTGATGCCTATTTACAGCTTCCCTGTACTAATTCATTTGCACTATAAATTATTGACTACTATGCACGATGAAATAAAGAAAGTTGTATTCTGTTTATGTCCTGCTGAATAATGTTTCGTAGTAATGTGAAAATTTCACAGCACTCTTGTAGTTGGACCATGACACTTCTCAGGATATGCTAAATAAAGTCTAGGGATGTGAGCTTCAACTGAAAAGAACTAGCAATAAACATAATTTGTGTGGTGCGCAATAGCACAGTGGTTAAGATGTTGAAATGACTGATGTTCAAATCCACTTGCTGTCATTTTGAAGCTTGGGCTATTTCATTCGCTCGACATTGCTCCACAGTTCACTCAGATGTACAAATGAGTACCTTGCTCGTTTATGCAGTTTGTGAATATATGTTAATGAGTTGTCTTCATGCAGTAATTGCAGTGTGGCTGAATGCTTCCCAGAGAAGTTTTTGTACAAGGTTAACACATATTTCAGGAGGGCGGATTACACATAGATTAAAAATGTTGGACTCTCGATAAGCCAATGGCTTCCTTATCCACTGACCATCTGGGCCTTTGCCTTGGATGGCAATCTTGTTAAATCTTGAAGTTGAGTTGGTGTGGAAGTGAAGTTCACTCAACAGGTCTGCCAGGGGGTGAAGTGTATAGGATGCCAGGGGGTGAAGTGTATAGTCTGCAGGGGGTGAAGTGTATAGTCTGCCAGGGGTGTGAAGTGTAAAGTGCTTTGAGCAGTCCCAAGGAGTAAATATCACGCTATATCATAACTTACCTTTTTGTTATTGTTGTGCAGATATAGACGAGTGTAGCACACAGGAAGTGTGTGTTGGAGAGAAGCAGATGTGTGTCAACTCACATGGCAGTTACAAGTGCGCCTGTGAGAAGGGCTACAAGCTACATGATGGTAAATGCATCAAAAAGAAAAAAAGTAAGTTTTTGTTTAAAGCTGCCTCTGCCATTAAATTGTTCGTTCGTCTCATTTCAGACTCATTTCACAAAAATCTAACATGTCTAGTGTCGAGTACAACATGTCTAGTGTCGAGTACAACATGTCTAGTGTCGAGTACAACATGTCTAGTGTCGAGTACAACATGTCTAGTGTCGAGTACAACATGTCTAGTGTCGAGTACAACATGCTAGCTTGTTTGTGCAAGTTTGTTATTTGGTTTTGATGAAATCATTGGTCAAACTATTAAATTAATCTTTATTTGGCCAAACCAGAATGTCGCAAAAACAGGGCAAACGTTTCGCCCACCTCTGTGTGCTATAACATATGACTATTCATACTTTTGCGAGTTACTCAACCTGACAATCAGTTTAATGCTTTCGATGATTTTAACAAAAGTATGTCTTTTGTTGAAATGACTGGACACATTACATACACAGACACTACAGATTTAAACATCAATGAACCTGATTCATGAAGGGCTAAATCAGTTGTGAATGCAACTCTTATTATAAAACCAAATGCATGTAACTAATTAGTGGCCTAACATAGTTGTATGCAAATATGTTTCTAACGATAGCTGGGAGTGGCATATGTGTCAGTTAATTTTATTAATTTTCCTCTCATAATATGATAGGAAATATTTACCTCAATGTCCCTGGCTTATGCATCAGTTAATTTCAGTATTTTCCCCACATACGATTGGAAATATTTGACCCCAGCGTCTGTGGTTTATGCGTCAGTTAGTGTCTTTATTTTCTCTGCATAATGTGATAGGAAATATTTACCTCAACATCCATGCTAACATCATATTTAGCTAGTGCAGACTCATATTTTGCTTGTCTTAGTGGAAATCTCATTCAGATTGTTAGAAGTTACCGTAATATTAAATGATGACAATCAAAATTGATACCATTTTTTACACAATCCCTTTAGCAATCATAAATTGAATTACAAACAGGCAGGCATATACTAAATGTCAGCCTTGTACATCCTACAGATTTTATAAGGAGTATTACTTCCTCATTACAAAATAATTAAATCTCAACAACAGCATGCGGTATGCATTAAATGTGACGTTTTTATAATATAATATATAAAATACTTCTATTGTGCTAAAATCCTCGGGAGACCTAAGCTGAGCAGTGCACCAAAACAAAAGGGGTTAAGCAGTTCATAATTGATAAGCAGTTCCAGTTGTAAACAGTTGGATGGGTACGCTGGGGAGCTATGGGGGATAAGCAAGTTTAAGCAGGTGGGTTTACAGTTTACGGCGAAATGTTGTTATATTTCCTTCCTTTCACTAACAGGGAGTGAGTTTCACAGAGTCGGTGTAGCAACTGAAAAAGCTCTTGTTCCGACAGTTGTCTTAACACTGGGAACAAAAAGTATATTAGCTAATCGAAGCTGTCTCAGCTGTCTTGCAGGAGTGACGAGTGAATATAAATATGCTGGTTGCTTAGATGAAAGTGATAGGTAATTGTATGAGGCACATATCATTTTTGATAGAACAAATATTATTTTTATTTATTTTCCTGATAGGGGCTCTGAAATCTGTATATTAATGAAGTATTTGTCATATTGCCGGAGATAACACTGCTAACTAATATTACTTTTAAAGCCCAGCAGGGTCAGGTTTGTACCAGCATAAACCTGTTTTTGTCAGGACCATATGTGTTTTTACTGGTTGTTGCCATTTTGGATAGTAAAAACTTGTTTTGGCCACAGTGGTTTTTTCTGACCAGTACTCAACTAGGGAAATACATAGACTATGTGGACTGAAGAGGGAGAGGAAGGAGAGAAGGGCAGAGGAGGGAGGGAGAGGAGGACCTTTTTGAGTTAATTTCTTCCCTTTAATATAATTTGGTGTGCTGTCTGTAAATAGCAAGTACATAGATATACAATATATATTTTTTCTTGTTTACACAGCCAGTTACCTTTGTTTCATAACCATGATGAAGGCAGCTAAAAGCTTCTGAATTGTCGCTGTGAAACAATGGTAAATTTACTGTGAAAACAGGACTAATATTTATTGTATTATAATCATCAGTCTGATGAACCTCTACATAGATGTTACGATGAAAACATGGACAAATTGCTATTTAAATCTGCTTTTTTTCTGTCTTTGTAGCTGTGAAGAAAAGTGCTAGTAAACCTTCCTCCTCCTCTCACTCCTCCAATCACAAGACGAAGAAACAGGGCAAGAGGAAACAAAAGCGCAGAAACAGTGGCATCGGGGAATTACTGGGGTCGTTGTTGGGATTCTCTGTTGTTGGCATTTTGCTGCGGCGACACCTGATGGCTCTACTAGCGACTAGCTGTGGATTCTGGATCTATGTTTTCTGGTTCACGCAGAGATTTGAGATGATGAAAAAGAAGTAAGCTGCTGTTAAATGTGGAAGCGGAGTAGGTCTGTCATACTTGACTAGCTGTTCAGAAGTTAGCACAAGTGTGGCTGACAGTAGGGTGTTAGTGTTTCAGAATTCATACTTGAAAGTACCTAGTCAGATGTACCTTGCACATATGCTAAGCATTATTTGATGAATCTATAATCAGTGTATAGGCTGACATACTTGCCTCAGATAAATGTGATGTCAAAAACAATATACTGTATAACACCATGTTTTTTGCGAATAGCTCTTGCTCGGATATATCATAAAGCAAGTATAAAATGGGCAAATGTAAAAGTTGGAAACGTAAAATTTGCAAAAATGTGTTCCTGCAAAATGTTTTCAAACTCGTATTCTTTGAAAATTTTCTCGAGTAAAAATATAGTGTTTTACAGTAGTTTCAGTCAAAGATATGAAAGGGCTATTATATAAAGCCTGATGTGTGTGCGTTCAAGTGATAAAACCTAAATATGAAGCATAACACATATGTTATGTCAATGTACGTACACATGCACGCACACACAGAACTTCATCGTAATGTTTGGTTTTGGGAAATGTGTACGATGGTGACGTGGTCCTGTTGTGTGTGAACATGTTTATTACGAAAACTACTTTTGAGGCAGCGACATCACAGTCACTTGAGGGAGACCAGGGGTCACTGTAAACTTACCACACAAACAAGTTCAGCTAATTTTACAATAGATAAAACAAGATTTAACAACATTGCTATTCAAGGCAAAGGCCCAAATGGCAAGTGGACAAGGAAGCCATTGGCTTATCGTCCAACAATTTTTCATCTAGATATAACCTGCCCTTCTGAGATTGAGTCAGTTTTGTTTTTAAACATATTCAAACTTTTAAACATATTCATGCTGTATTTACACAATATGTTGAAAATCTGTTCCATTCATTTAGTGTCTTCTGTGAGAATGAGTACTTTCTGATATCCAATCTACTCTGATCCTTCACTAATGTTACTTCATGTCCTCTAGTTCTACTATTTTCTTAAGTGAGAAACAAATATTTCTATCAATATTTTCATACCCATTCAATATCTTAAAAACTTTAATTTCAACTTCTCTTAACTGCCGTGTCTCTACATTTGTTAAACCACACTCTTTTAGGCATTCTTTGTAACCTTAGATTTATGTCACCATTTTCACAAGCTCCTGTAGCGTGATACATGTACCTTGCAATGTGAGTAAAAATCACATTAGTATAACATGCAAAATTTATCAGCTAAACTTGTGTTGGTAAGTACAATGCATGATCAGACTGTGGATATATACACATTGTAGAAATACTTGGATGTGATGCATAGCTCCACTTACGCATACATTTTGTATGTGACTGTGTAAATATTAGCTGTTCTAGTGTTTGTGCATGTGTGTGATTTGTAACACTACATTTTGTTAACATCTGAAATCCTTCTTGTGCGGACAGAGAATACCGACGTTAACACTACAAGGATACATACTGTAAACACATTGCTTGGTTGTGTGTGTGTCACGGGCTCATGTCAGTTTGTGTTAGCTGTTTTGTTCTGCAGTTCAGTTAAATGTGTTTCACAAGAGTGGTTCTATGAAAATAACTTAGCAGGGATGCCATGTGTGTGGTGTAGTGTGCAAGTGTTTATCATTGCAGTGTTCTTTTTTATTTTTACATAATTTATTTGTAATCTATCCATATTATAAACTGAAGTGTTCGTGCTTTGATTAAATTGTGTACAAAACTGTAACATGTATTTTGTGAAGTGCTCCTGAATTCCTCATGATCTGTTTATGAATTAATTTCACATCCTGTTGTTCCATGACTTATCTGTTCGAGACAAAGCAATGAGTGCAAACAAACTATATATATATATATATATATATATATATATATATATATTTATGCAATAACCAACACAAGTCCGATGTAGTAGAGATTGAAAAGGGCCAAATAAATGACGTTTTATTGCAATGTGGACTGCTTATCACGCAGCCACTTTGGGAAGAACATTAACAGGAATGTGAGCTCCTCAAAGCAAACCAGACAGGAACTGAACACATGTACAGCCCCGTCCAGCAAGTTTCTCAGAGCCCACATTCCTACAAGCATGACGATAACATATATACATCAAGAAGTCGTCATGAACATGTAATGCAAAGAATACAGACATTCCACCACCAATACACACATTTAATTACAAACAGGTGGGACCATTTTGCCACAAGGTCACCCACAAACATGTGACCACCCCACCGCGACCTACATATAGAAACAGTGATAGTTATCAAATGTATTGATTAACTTCTATAATTTATCAATGATCAGTTAGATAAACCAATGATCGATCATGAAAATAACCAATTCCCAACACCAGTGGCAACAACGTCGAACAGTGTCAAATCACTTTGTGACAGTGTAAACTGCATAGTAATATTAAATGATTAAATGTTTTATTTCAACCTGAATTACCCATTTTACTCTTCCCGATCAGGTAAGAAGAAAGCAAAGACAAGGAAAACAGGGGAAAAGAAGACGCCAGGCAGTGAAGATCAGCTGTCCCTGTTTTCTCCCGAGGAAGACATGATGTTGGCAGAGGGAGAAGTCCCTCCCAAGTTCCGTCACACCGGACCCAATGCGAGCGAAATGAGGAAAAGGATGGAGAAACGTGAAGCAGCATTGAACAAAGCTGAGAAAAATGCTCATGACACGTCAGAGAAACGTGTTGAACTTTGAACTGGATAACTTTGGAGAATGTTGAAAACATATAAAACTGGTTGATTTGGGGCTATTTTAGACCAAAACATGTCCTTTTCACACTCAAAGTATTGTTCTTACTATTGCTCATTGCCAATTCGTCCATTTCTGTACGGATGTACAGAACATGTACAGATGATAGGCTACAGGTATGCGACTGGACTGGCTTAATGTGAAATTGTAAAGCATGTTAATATAAATACATAGGCAACATTAAAATACGTTTCTTGACAAATAAAGCTAATAAGATATTTATCTGTTCTATACATGCGTCATACAGACTATACTGAAGTTAAACATGAACTTATGTGTCTGTTTAGTCTTGAATGTGTATTCCATAAATGTCCGCGTTATCCACTATTGTGTTTTCTTCCTCGTGTATTGCTATCGCAAGGAGGTACACACTAACTCAACAACAGAACAGTTGTGAGCCACCTGTCGTGATATAACGTACAGGCAAGCCAGTGTATACACTGAATTGTGTGGCGTGCATTAACAGTGTAGAAGTAACAGAACATGCTCTTTACCGACGATGTCTTAATGGTACTTTGCCTGCTATAGATAATGATCATACCCAGAATAAGATAAAATATAGTATAGTGCCCCCCTTCCCATGTTGCCGTCACCAAATTGTTTAACTTGGATAATTAGTTCGCATTCGGTTATTCCGTGGTCCCAGCAACAATGTGGGTGTTGTGGCTCGGCAGTAGTACGCCGGACTGTCGGTAGAGGGGACCGAGGTTCGAGGCTAGGCTTGGCTTCCACTTCACTGCAGCCTCGCTTCGTTTGTAACGGGATAGCGTCCAGTGACGTGTATGACCAATGCTTCAACTTCACTGCAAGATCACGTCGTTTCTAACGGGACACCGCCCGGTGTATGGCTAGGCGTGTCTTGTGGAGGGCAAACAGCAGCAGCCAGAGCAGCGGCGTGGCGACTAAACCGACGATTACAGCGTAGAGAAATGCCGTTCGAGGTTCCTGCCAGTTCAGAGTGCGGTAGATGTATGGATGACCCAACGCATTCGTCTGTCCACTCACGCTGTACAGCACGCTGCGAGACGAAGAAGATCAGATTAGCAATGCACTAACAAATGGAAGACCGTCAAAAATAACGTTGTTGATCACAAGACGAGGAGATAAATTTTTTTGAAAATACTGAAATGTGAAGTTTTCTCACACTTAGAGAACATTTGTGTGTGTGTGCGTGCGTGCGTGTGTGCGTGCGTGCGTTCGTGTAAATCTGTGTTATATTTAATAACAAGTGTCTCTCCAGACAGATTTTCTCCCCAAAAAGCGGCGTATCACTTTAAAATATCGTAAGTTGACTAAAAGTGGCCACATAAGCGTGATACGAAACAGTTGCGCAAGCAGCATGACATCACTTAACCAACCTGAAGATGATGTAGACGACAGCGAACGTGAGGCCGTGGTAGAAGTGAAGCAGTCGAAGGGGAAAGGCCGATATGAACGTGTCCACCAGCACGTACGCCGAGTTGACCGCGTGTGTGTGCACGTCAACCACGTGCACGTACATGTCGGCTAAAACAGTCGGCCTAAATTTATACAGGCGCCTTCGTATCCATTAGCTGCATTTTATCAGAATGGGCTATTAGGCCGGTTGTGGATGGATTATGTTGTTGTTCGACAATAACACTGACCCTAGATGTAATTGACCGTATGAGTTACAATAACTTACATACTCACTGTGCCGTCAGACACACAAGTCAAGAGAACAATCGACGCCATCTATTTCTATTTTCAGGCATTCTATCTAGGTCCTTTGTGTTTGTCTGGGTTTGTGCGATGGTCGTTTGTACGGTTCTTTTGGGCTTCCTCTTTTCCAGATTGTTTCAAGTACTACGCATGCTTTGGTGTTTTTGTTAGCGGCATTCTAAGGACATGTCCCAAATATTTCCACCAATCATCAATATTTCAACCTTGATTGGCTCTATAATTGTTTTTTTTTATGATTTCTTCGTTGGTGATGAATTCATTCAATGTCATGTTTAGAAGTCTGCGCAAGCATCTGGTCTGGAAAGCCCTTTTGAAAGTGTTACGGCTTCAGTCCAAAGCCAACACATCACATTATAAAACAGGCACTCGCGTGGAGCCATCAGGGCAAAAGGAAAAGGAGAACGCCGATAAATACCTGTTACAGAGAAGTAGAAGCAAACATGACAAAATCAGGATGTAGATGGAAACAAGGGAGTAGTTAACGGCCTACGTTCCGCCCGCGGCGCCAGATTTTCATCTACCGTCTTCACGTCATGGAAAGCGGTAGAGCTACAGCGTTTTGTGCTTGTTACTTCGCACTGTGCATGCGTATATCACAACACAAGTGGCGGATATATGCCGTCATACAAAACAGCTGTGCATTACCAATTTGCTTATATGGAAAATACTTCGCGTTGCGGTTTAACGAACATGCACTAATGTCAAAGATAGTACGTTAAACTGAACGTCCAATTTGCATTCAACCAGAGCTAGATTGTAACTTATTTGTTTAACCATACACCCTATTTGTTTAACCATACACCCTATTTGTGACGTACCTTTGTAGATGAAGACCCAGTAAGCGAGACTAGTCACGAAACTTGCATTGCAGGCGACATTGTGAATGACCCACATCAGCTTGTAGTACCAGGGCATCGTGTTGTTGGTGTCGTCATCTGTAGACGAATGCTACATGCAGTCCCGGGTTAACCACGGTAAAAGTGGTCCAGTCGTACCAGATGGTTCATTTTACACTTCTTGTAGTTTCTGGTATGTCATTGTAGGCTGTAATTCTTGCTTGTCGCTGTATGTTGTGTTTGTTTGTTTGTCATAATACGTGTTTTCTTGTAAATATATTTGTATGTATGTTTGCATGCAGTCGTCGACAACAATCTATGAATACCTATACTCAAACATAGTAGGCAATCATGGTAATACAATATTTGGGTTGATTATGAGTAATATAACATAATATACTATGCCTTTGTACAAAGCAATAGGGCCTGCTACTTAGGCCTCGTGTACAATATTGCATACAAACCATGTCGTATGAAGGACATATACACACACATAAATCATACAGATGAAAGCAACTAAACTGTTTCGAGAACTGAGAGTCCTTAGTAATAAAAGACGTCTAAAAGAATGTAGTTTAACAACACTGCCACTGGTGGCAATTAAGGAGATTCATAGATGATAAAAATAATATTAAAATGACATACAAGGGCGCCACCACCACCAAATGTTTAGCGTGCGTACCAGTCTGTGTCGCCACGTTGTATTCCCCCATCTTGCCGTAGGCTCCACCAACCAGCGCCGCCTGGAGGACGACGTCGGCAGTGAGGGCGAAGAAGGCCCAGTTAGTGAGGTAGATGAACCACTTGATCCGTTCATCGTCCGACGCCGCCCAGTCGTACGTCAAGACGCCACTGAGAACAAGCCACGTGACGAAGTAGAGCGCCACCAAGCAGCGGTAGACGACGTAGACGAACGGTAGACACCGCCACTGTAACCGAATGTCCTTAGTGGGAGACTCATCTTGATGTGTAGAATGTAGACCACTGATCATTGCAAGGATTGACTTTTAGGTGTCTTGGAACGTGACATTTATACTTGTTAACAATGATCACATGGATCACGGTAAAGCGAGAAAGTACTCACGGCAGGAAACACCCTCAACGTTTTTGTCTTTTTTTTAACGTTTTCTTTTATGGGTCGCCATTTTGATGTGCCGTTTTCGTTCGCCGAGAACGCACGTGCGAGGAAGTGTGTACCGATAATCATTCAAAAGCGGGGCATTTCGTCAAAAAAAAACGGAAAGGCGGGACCTGAGGGGAAAGCAGTATTTCCCACTCGAAAGTGGTAATGTTGATACCTGTGAATGATGTTTTTATTTCTGGTTATTGGTATGACATAACGCTTTTGAGGATGGTGTAGGGCTTACAACAACTGTACGTTGTAGGGTCATCAACAAACAGTCTAATTGTAGACGTAAGGTTTTCTGGAATGTAATTTATGTAAAAGAGGACTAATCATGGGCCAAATACTACAGCCTACAGGTTGTACGTGTGCGTGTGAATTTAGTACATTAGTGTTGTTTAACTGTAAACAAAACATGGCATTTATACGATTAAGATCAGATAGCAATAAACAGTCTCAATGAGTCATCAGTTTTCTCTAGCAAAGACTCGAAATTCCTCACCTTACCGTGTGGTAATTGTGTTCAATAACAATGGGGTTCTTTGAAGAACTTTACCGTTAGCCAAGTGATTATATCCTTTCCTGCCCGTAATAGATCGGTAGCATTCTAACTACAAATGTATGTGTGTTATTTAGCCTAAATTGTATAGTTGTCCAAATGTTGATAAAAGAAATCACAGTTAATGCACAGACGCACGCACAACAGGAAACGACGACAGCAACATGTTGTCTATAAGCTGACTGCATTTCGTCATGCAGCTTATTCGTTGCCATGTACAGATTAATGCGTTTGGGAACAACTTGGTCGATAGATTTTCCAATGAGAGTGATGTTGGAGATGGGACGATAATTCTTCAATTCGTTCAAGTCGAGTGAGGCTTTCTTCTCCTGTTTTTAATGACACATTAACTGTGCTGACGAGAGTGGGCAGCGTTACCGGTAAGGTATTTTTAAGTAGCCATGTTGGTAGCACATCAAGTGAACATCACTTGGTTGGTATGGACTGGATGATGGTCTGCAGCTCTTCTTTGTCAGTTGGACAGAGATCGTTTAGTGCGTGAGATACACGTGGAGCAGCAGGCAACAGTGGCATCACGACAGACTCTGTTATTACTCTTTCTTCGAAAAACTCAACAAAGGCGTGGCACATAGATTCGTCGTTCTCGTGGTTGGGCAATTTTCGGTCACCGGATTTGGTCAGTGAATATAGCGCTTGAAACGTGGTTTTCGCATCAGCGTTGTTCATGCAATTTTCGCATTTCTGACATGGTATTTAACTTTGTATGTCTGGTATAGGTATATCTGCCTATCTATTACTAGTGCGGTTTGACGTCATTTTCTTTCAAGCGCTCGTCGTTTACGCATCAAGTTCAACGTTACGTCATCAAACCATAGCTAGCTTTTCTTCGATTTTCGGGTTCGAGACACAATTGGGGCATGAGTGTCAAGTGTATTGGAGACGGAGTGTTGGTACTGTAAGAGCAGATCGTCGACACTTTCGCCGCCATTGACACCAGGAATCGTTAGTGTCACGTGGAGGTCGGCTTGGAAGATATCCAGGTCCACATGACGGTATTATCGCCCTCGCCACTTGGTGGATGGGCGAGGTGTGTGTCCTTCGATAGAAAACGTTATTGTGTGGTGGTCCGAAAACGTGTTAGGTAGGACGACAGCGGGAGATGTCAGGATTGTGTCTTCTTTTCGGGATATAACGGCATCCAGCGTATGGCTGGACCGGTGCGTAGGTCCAGTCACGTGCTGGACGAGTCCTGTCGATGTGAGAATGCTCATCATTCGATTTACTCCCGGCGACAATGGGTCGCCGAGATGAGGGTTGAAATCACCCAACACCAGCAGTCGTCCCGAAAGGATCTCCAGCGATGTCACTAGGTCTTCGAATTCATCGAGAAAACCTGAAACACTGGAAGATGGCGGCCTGTATATCAATACGAAGTAATACAACGGCTTGGCACATGAAAGTTGAAGAAGTTCGAAGTGGGTCAGTGTCATGGCAGGTGTGCGCACAACCAATTTCAGTGAAATTATATGCATGACATACAAACCACATCCCCGTTTGACCGATCGGTTGAGTTTCTAGAATTCGAACCCCGGCAGTGTCAGATCGTTTATGATATCCTGATGTTCGTCTCGCAACCAGGTCTCGATGAAGAATGACACGTCAGCATCAGCGTCTAGTAATGTCTCACTTACAACAGACACTTTGTTCCAGACAGATCTTGTGTTCAGCAAAGAAAGTTTCAGTGATGGTATTGTTGTCCTGATGCTGATGATCTTTGGGTAGTGTTGGACTCGAGGTATCGGCTTGGCGGACATTGTTGATTATACTGACAAAAGTGCACGTCGTCGTTTGTGAGCACCCCCACGGCCAAGATGGGTGGGCCGATGGAGTGCCACCCCGGCCACTCCAGGCAGCATTATTGAGCTGAATGTGTGAGTTGGGCCGTAATCAATGGAGGCATTTCCGGGTCATGCTTCGCTTGTACACAATGTTTTCTTTGTCGTGGATCACCAGCTTGTTAATATCACACATGTGCACTCACAAAGGTAAAATATAATTCGGTAAAAATACAAAACAGTCACAAACACAAAATAATAACGTGGTGCAGTATATTCTTGGTGCGTTCATAAAATGTGTATCAAACTGGAGTACAATAAACTGGCTAAAACTGGTAAAAACCGCAATAAGCTGCCATATGGGCACAGAGCTTGTACCGGTACAGCCACATAATCATCTTCTTCCATTATTTCACTATCGTCACCGTGTGTACGAAAACGTGAAAGGTTTTTAAGAGTGTCCTTCTCTAGAGTTTGTGTATCCATCATAGGCGCAACCATAACTAAGTCTCAAGTATCACTGTATCTGCCCAAACAGTTGTCGCACGTCACGTAGAAGCACCCATTGACAGTTTCCGCGTCGTTACTTGTTGTTGACATGTTGGCCTTTGAATACTGGACAGAACGGCGGTCACCAAGCCAGCCACCAATAAATCACTTGTCACCAAATATAGCGTCACGACTAGTCATCACGGCCGGCCGGTTGCGTGGTCAAATGCAGCGTCCGGTCCTGGCGGGCCATACCTACTTTACCATTAGAATTCAAAATTACCGGTTACATTTCGATCGTGTTCGACTCACCTGCGGCGTCACGAACAGGATCGGATTCGGATGCGACAGCCCCAAGTTAGCACAAGTTAATTCTCTGCCCAAACAGTTGTCGCACGCCACGCAGAAGCACCCGTTGGCGGTTTCCGCGTCGTTACTTGTTGTTGACATGTTGGCCTTTGAACACTGGTCAGAACGCCGCCAATAACACACCTACCACCGAGTAAATTGTCGTGTGAACAAATGCAGCGTCCAGTCGTAAGTGCGTATCGCTTCGGCGTCGCGTCAGCGTCACGCTTAACTGCGCTTGTGTGACTACAGTTAGTGAATACTACAAAAGGCGAGGTGGGTGTGTGGTATGAACTAGCTCCCCCTTTACCGGAATTCTTAAACTATTAATAGACGACGAAGAAGATCTGATCATTGAGGAGTCACAAGAATCCTGCGATCAGAATAATTTTAAGGTTTACAACGGGAGTAACTAGGAAGAACTAACTGCACAGTTAATTCACACATTATTTTATACGACAGAACAACATTTTAAATGATATTAACAATAATGGGAAAACACACATATATATATATATATATATATATATATATATATATATATATATATATATATATATATATATATATATATATATATATATATAACGTCGTTTTCCCATTATATATAGGATATATATGTATATATATACATATATATCCTATATATAATGGGAAAACGACGTTATATATATATATATATATATATATATATAATATATATATATGTTTTCCCATTAAATAATGGACTCATTTGAGCACATTTGGCTTTAATATGAAATATCGGTATATGTATTGTTGTTTGTGACTGACCCATGCAGGTCATACTGACATGTAGAGGGTTTTAATGACGTCAGCACTTGCGCGCGCACATGCCCCGGTGGCCACATCGAACTAAAAGCCAACCTCGCGGCAACCCATTGTGACTGTGCAGTGATCCAGTAAATTGTTTTCTTTGTTGTTGAATCGCAGCGTGGCTACAAAGGCAGGACCCAAAGTGGCCAAACAACCGTATGTTGACACCTTAGTCTGTGTTGAGTAGGCAGAGGTATTTAGAGAAATTACGAATCGTTGGTGTAGATCCGCATGCGTTGCCAAATCCAGCATGGTCCAAGAG
>BSQZ01000004.1:7749506-7962006 GCA_033239005.1 Lamellibrachia satsuma
GTGTGTGTGCCACACACACCCCTCACAGCCAGCACCGAGTACCATCAAGAATATCTGTTGCCCGGACAGTACGCCAGCCGTACGATGGGGCATCAGAAACAAAACGAATGCGAAGGCAGCTTATCGCAAGAAAATGACTGCACATTTGAATTTGTTTAATGCGGGATTCTGGGTTTGTGATCCACAATGGATACCCAGAGATTGGGGCCTCTCCTGGTGGAATCGTCCGATGTGACTGCTGTGGGGAAGGCAGCCTTGAAGTGAAATGTCCATTCTTGGCACGCGATGAAGACCTGCTGAAGGTGAAGGAAGGTGCGACGTGTTTGACTAAAGATGAGAATGGGCAGTTGCACATGAGAAAGACACACGCCTACTACTACCAGGCGCAATGCCAGCTGTTTGTGTGTGGCCACACTTGTGCAGACTTTGTTGTATGCACCCAGAAGTCATATCACTGCGAGCAGGTTGTCAAAGACGAAGTTTTGTGGGAGGAAATGTTGCCCAAAGCCCGCCATTTCTTCCAAGTAGGTATGCTACCAAAGCTGCTTAGTAAGTACTACACACGTCCTCCTGTGGTGGCCTGTCCAGTGAACGCGGTCAATTTGGACAGCAGTGAGACTACACAATCAGTGTGGTGCTACTGTCAGGAGGAGGAGTCTGGTGACATGGTAGCATGTGACAGTGGCAGCTACCAATATGAATGGTTTCACTATATGTGTGTAGGCGTGCTGTCTGAGCCGAAGGGATAGTGGTTTTGCTTTGAATGTCGAAAGGACACGCGTAAAGCAGAGGATGCAGAAACGATGACTGTTTATGGTTAACGTAGCAATGTGATCATACAAAGGCGCTGGCTTATACAGGTATCCAAGAAAAAAACTAAAAAATAACATGTCTGCAGTTTTTTTACGAATCCTGGAGGGACGAAACATGTTTACTTAATATCAGTGTAGTTGCTATGTAGCTGTTGGTAGCAATAACTGGCAGCAGACTTGAGGTCAATTGCATTATATCAATTCCACAGTAATTACAGCTTACAAAAATATAACACATATTTTAGAGCAGCTTGTAAATGTAATTTCAAACATAATGTTCTATTTCAAGTATCAGTACATTTTAAAGAAATAATTTTTTAATAATAATTTTGATTATCAAGCATTTGTCAAGTAGCACACGTGTAATTTAAAAAGCGAGAAACCAATTACTTTCCACCAATTCCAAATATAAAAACCGCTAATTATGTAATTGGCATTTCAATTATAGTGTAATTGAGCCCAAGTCTGGTTATTACGATATTCATGTAAGATGGATATGTGAACTGGGGACCGTTTCACTAAGGCTAAGATTTCATAAGAATGTTAGTGAAAAGGTACCCTGAAGCAGTAAAATGTGCTATGGCTACCAGTTATTGCTACCAGCAGCAACTAAACTGTTATTAAATAAACATGTATCGTCCTTCCACGACTCATCAGTGCAGCTGCAGACATGTAATTGTTTTATTTGTTTAGGTTTTCTTGTACATCTGTATCAAACAATTATCCATTCGTACAAGTACATTCCATCTCATTTACTAGTCAAATGGAACAATGGGCCCATTCAAATTGGTTAGTGCATAGCAAACAGTGGCTATTTTGTCAATCGTGGCAATTCCTTTTCCATCATTGATAAACAGATAGCCAATTGGCATGTGGCAGTGAGAAAATTCACCTTGTTGTCGATGCCTGCTAAGCTGCTCCCGGTCAACTTTGCAGATGCCAACTCGACCTTCAGGCTGTTCTCTAGAGTCAACCTCCTCATCGCCGCCTCCATTCGTCGCAAAGCATCTCCACCCGTGTTAGTTTGACACTTTTTCGAGCCAATATCATCATCGGCAGCTGGTGGTTCAACTTCATGCAGATCTTCCACTAAGAAGCTCTGCATGGACAGTAGTGTGTTGGCTGTGTCTAGGCGAGCTTTATTCGCGGCACGATCAGCTGTACGCTTATATCGAGATGAACTTGTTGCTCCGAGCGATGGCTTGAGCTTGTCATGACCAAGGTTTAGGGTTGGCGCCCAGTCACAGGTAGTATTGACATACAAACTGGCAGGCTTGCCTACAAAACAATATAAAAAAGCTTGCTTCCCGCAAGCAAATACTCTGCAAAAGTTAACCACACTTCACGAATAACAATACTATTCACAAAGACACCCAACGCAACAAAATAAATGCTAGTTGCGTTGCAATGCCACATTAAACAACAATAAACAACACCGAACACTCACAGTGCGTGTGGTGTTTGACTTTATTTGTAAACGTTGTTACAATCATAAATCGATCAGCATTCTAAGTGCGCAGTGGCGCCGCCTATCTGATAGTCAGAGAGACAACAATAAAGATTGCAAATGTCCGCTGTGTTTTGAGTGTGTGTATTTTCTAGATGTAAATGAGCAGAGCAACGCTATTTAGTCTTCGAAGAAAATAGAACATCTGGTGTCAGAAGTGAGATAACGACCAACGACGATGTCACTAACGATGTCGCCTGACGAGTTACAAAACTTGCTAGCTGCAGCGATGAAACAGGCGATGACTGGCATAGCGACACACGCACAGCCAGTCAGCCACACAGTGTGCCGTCATTTGCCATTTTCGAACATTCACGTGAGAAATGGGCGGCATATATGCAGCGGTTAAACCAGCACATCATAGCTCATGGTGTTGGACAAAAAGAAGGCGTATTTTTGTCATGGGTGGGACCTGAAACTTACGAACTCATAAACAAACTGTTTAGTGCATCAGAACTCGACGCAGCGTCTTTTGATGACGTCACTGGAACGTTGGACGAACACTTCAAACAGTCACTGCATGAGCTAGCCGCATCCTACACATTTTATCAGTGCAAGATGAAACCTGGTCAGACTTATGGCGACTGGGTTGCCGATCTTCGCTGTATCGGTCGCGACTGCAATTTTGGAGCATCCGAAGTCTTGGACCGGCTCATCCGGGACATGATCGTCCTCAACACACCGCACAACGAGGTTAGAAGAGCGTGTCTGAAGGAGCCTTCACCGACCCTCGATGGGGTTTTGAAGACCGCCAACTCGTACGTCGCATTGGCTGATAGCGATGCGATCGTCAAAGGGCCTACACAGGGGCCTATTCCTGAAGTGCTTGCTGTCGAGAAGCTTCGTCAACCGCGACGCACCAAGACGGGCAACTGGAAGAACAACAAGTCACACAAGTCCGAGTCTCGACCAGAGGGACGTCGAGGACAACGGTGCGCAGGGTGTGGCTCGACAAACCATCGTCGAGCTGCATGTCCGTTTCTAAAATCGGAGTGTCACAAGTGCGGGCGGATCGGACACATCAAGTCGGTCTGTCGCTCTGAGTAGTCGGGGAGCAAGTCACATAACGACTACAAAACAGCCTCGATGTCGGTGATGACCTTGTCGACACACACACACGATCTGCGTAGGAAGCCACGACAGGCGCTGCTGATCAACGGGCAAAACGTCGAGTTTGAGGTGGATACGGGATCCCCGATCGCACTCACCGGAGAAACTGGTTGGAAGAAGATTGGTTCTCCTCGGCTCGCTCGATCGTATATCAGACTCTGCGCCTACGGCCAGCGCCAGATCAGCGTTATGGGCAAGTGTACTGTAGACGTCAAGTGTGGTTCGACAGTGCTGCAACTCCCCCTCGTTGTTGACAGCAGCGGTTCTTCGTTGCTTGGCCTGAACTGGATTCAAGCATTCCAGTTAGACATCAACGCATTACTCTACACGCCAAAGGCGTCAGCGGAGTTACTTTCCGCCGATGTGCACACAATGGGTGTGCCAACCGACCTTGATCTGAAGAAGGTGATCGCGGATCATCCCAGCATCTTCGCACCCGGGCTGGGCCTCTGTACGAAGACGAAGGCTCATCTACAGCTACGCGACGATGTGCAACCCAAGTTTTTGAAGGCGAGGCCTTTGCCTTTCTCTCGCATCGACGCGGTTGAAAAAGAACTTCAACGGTTGGAGGACTTGAAGATTGTCACCAAAGTCGACTACTCAGACTGGGCTACCCCTATTGTAGTCGTACAGAAGCCGAGTGGCAAAGTGAGGATCTGCGGCGACTATAGAGCGACCGTCAATCCGTGCCTGCACGTCCAACAGCATCCTATTCCGCGAATAGAGGAACTCTTCGCCAAACTGCAGGGGGGCATGCATTTCAGCAAACTCGACATGAGAGACGCATACCTGCAGATTGAGCTGGACGACGAAACCAAGCAACTTCTCGTCATCAACACGCACAAGGGACTCTACCGGTACAACCGACTATGTTTCGGTCCGCCCCCTGCTCCAGCCATTTTCCAAAAATTGGTGGACAATCTGGTTGCCGGCATCACAGGCGTCGCCGCTTATCATCATCACTGGGCAGACGAAGGCGGAGCACCTCGAAAACCTGCGACGCATTTTTGCGACTCTTGACAACTACGGTCTGAAGCTGCAACTCGTTTTCTTCGCACCGGAAGTGTCGTACCTGGGGTACATCTTCTCGAAGGACGGACTGTGCGCATCTGAGGAGAGGGTCCAGGCGATACTACAGTACGCGACGCCCACGGACCTCAAGCAACTCGAGAGTTTCGTGGGCAAGCTCAACTATTATGGAAAGTTTCTGCCTGCATTTGCGTCTGTGTGCGCCCCACTAAACCAGTTGCGGTGCAAGGACACTCCATGGAAGTGGTCAGCAGAGTGCGCCGCCGCCTTCGATGAACTCAAGCAAATGCTCGCGGACAAAACACGTCTCGTGCATTTCGACCCTGAGAAGCCGATCGTGCTTGCAACTGATGCGTCCCCATACGGCATTGGGGCCGTCATCTCACACGTACTGCCTGATGGCAGTGAAGAGCCGATAGCTTTCGCCTCCAAGACTCTCAGCAAGGCTGAGCGAAGCTATGCCCAAGTTGAGAAGGAGGGACTGTCAATCGTCTACGGTATCCGCAAGTTCAACCAGTACATAAGTGGTCGTCATTTCACCATCCTGACGCACCACAAGCCGCTACTAACGATCTTCGGCCCGGATAAGTCGCTCCCAGCCATGTCTTTACAGCGCCTACAGCGCTGGGCTCTGCTGCTGATGGGCCACGATTATGACATCCGCTACCGCGCTTCGGCAGAACACTGCAACGCATATGCTCTGTCTCGACTTCCTGCCGGTCCGGATGTCGCATTTGACCGCGAGGAGGAAGTCAGCAATCACATCTGAAGTCCAGCAGATCGCCACAGAGGTTGTCAGCGAGTTCCCGATCACGTGGAAGCTCGTCGCGGAGTGCACTAAGAAGGATACTGTCTTGTCCCAAGTGCTAAACTTCGTGCGCAACGGTTGGCCGACCTCTGGGCCAGAGTGCAGGATGGACGCACTGAGACCATTCTTCAACACGCAGACGGAGATTTGTCAAGTGAACGGCGTCATACTACGAGACTGTCGCGTGGTAGTACCACAGGAGCTTCAGACCAAGGTGATCACCATGCTACACCAGTCTCATCGCGGAGTTGTTCGCATGAAGACGATGGCACGATTGTATGTCTGGTGGCCGAACATCGAGGCGAGCGTCGAAAGCCTGCTGTAAAGCGTGCAACGTCTGCGCTGTTACAGCACCGGCACCAACTGCCAACTTGTTGCCATGGCCACTGCCCGACGAGCCGTGGGACCGCATTCACGTGGACATTGCTGGCCCATTCTTGGGTGACATGTGGATGCTGGTCATGGACGCCTACTCAAAGTGGCCCAGCGTCGTTCGTATGTCAAAGTATCCGACTACGGAGACCACTATTATGGCGCTCAACATTCTTTTCACCACGTGGGGTTCTCCAAAGACACTTGTCTCGGATAACGGGCCTCAGTTCGGGTCGAAGCAGTTTGAGGACTGGTGTCGCCTGAACGGCATCGTACACTTGACGAGTGCCCCTTTTCACCCGCCCTCTAATGGCGAGGCCGAACGCCTGGTGGGCGTTTTCAAGACAGCGATGCAGCGTTCCGTGGGAGAGGAAGGGAAGGAGAGAGACACGGTACCATGGAGTTTCTTCGCGAGTACCGCAGCACGCCGAAATGCGCCACGGGGCGTACTCCGGCTGAGCTGATGATCGGACGGCAAGTTCGAACACCGCTCTCTCTTCTACAACCATCCGTACATAACGACAAGTGGCCGCCGCTACACTCCACCACGTTCGCGATCAGGGACCACGTCTTCGTTCGGAGCTACGGTGTTAATCGGAAAGTAAAGTGGACTCCTGGGCGAATAACGTCGTCGCTCGGTACTCGCATGTTTACTGTGCAGTATGCATATGGCATACATCGTCGTCACATCGACCAAATGCGTCACCGGGTGAAAACTTCGCCCGCACTTGTTCAACCGCCAGTCGAGGAGCTTCGTTTCCCGACAGACGTACGAGCTGCATCTCCACCACGTTCGCCGATACGTGAAACTCCGACGAGGAACGGCTCCCCTACAGCTGCTGGAGACGGGCGAATCGTTTCTCCACCTCGAGACGTGGCTGCTTCCCCAGTGCTTCGTCGGAGCGCCCGCAACCGTCGTCCCCCTACCCCTTACTCCCCCTAGTGACTTTTGTTCCTAGCGTTAGTTTGCGCCACAGTCCCTAGCTTGCTATATTTGCGTTTCATAGCTTGTCCCAAGACTATTTGAAACTGTCGGGGAGAACTGTGGTGTTTGACTTTATTTGTAAACGTTGTTACAATCAGAAATCGATCAGCAATCAGCATTCTAAGTGCGCAGTGGCGCCGCCTATCTGATAGTCAGAGAGACAACAAGAAAGATTGCAAATGTCCGCTGTGTTTTGAGTGTGTGTATTTTCTAGATGTAAATGAACAGAGCAACGCTATTTAGTCTACGAAGAAAATAGAACAGTGCGACGGTATTCCATACGTGTACTCCAAGATGGCAGACCACAAAAGTTGTGACGTCACACACACTCCATCTATAACGAATAGGTATCACCACGTTCCAGAGTGTCAAAATGAATAAATGGTTTTGGAGTATGACATGTCAGATAACGAAGCTCGGCAAATAGCAGATTATGACGCCTACCTCATATAAATGTGCAAATATATGTTCCATCTACAACAATGTGGCATGAGTATACGTGGGACCTATACAACAATGTGGCATGAGTATACGTGGGACCTATAACCGAACCGCTCCAATTAACCCCTTTTGTAGGCCAACCGTAAAATTATGTTATACCATATGAGGTCCGTAGGAAACACAATGATATTGGTAAGGTCCACTCTGACTATGGAGTGTGAACACAAGATAAACCCCGTAATTCCTATCATATTTTATGTAATCAAATGTTTTGCTTTATTGTCAAATGCCCTTCAAAAATGAGAACTGCATGAGAACAAACACAATAATTCCCTAACATGTATTTAATGCACTGGGGACTTATTAGCGGTGTATTATTACGTCTGGTCTACTTCCAACATATTTGACCGAATCCACGTTAACTGCTGCAACTGGAAAACGGTTTTGTCCACTAGGCGGCGTAAACCCACCGGTCACCGCCCGGCATCCAACCACTGTCGCGCCGTTGGTCGTGTCAGGGCCGCTACTTTTCAGGTGCATTTTTTGAGAGGATAGGTCCTGTGTACAGCGGGTACTTGTATTGTCGGAATAGGACGGGGCTGGGAGGGTGTCCCACCATGGTTAAGTCCTAGCTCGATGTCGCCGGAAAACACTTGCATGAGCAGCTCCTTGAGAACGCGAGCAATGTTCTGCACACGAAACATGTTCGCGGCCACAGAGGCATGGTTTGGCGTATAGGTGGTTGGGCGTCTAGTTTGGATACCAGCATCCTGCTGTCATTCTCACGGTTGGTTTCGGTCACAGCCGCCTCTCTATTCTTACGGTGGATTGTCGTCCCCTCTAGGCGATGCGCAGATGCGACTTCTTGTGCGTGTCACCGTTGGCGTGCGATACGTGTATCACGAGAGAGAATCTAATCGGTGGCATGCGTGGCTGACTTGGCGAACTTCAGCATCTCTGTCGGGACGACCAGTTCATGGCAGCAGCTGTCAATGTTCATTTTGCACTGTATATACGCAGTGACGGTGTCTGCGTGCAGTCTGTAGCGATAGTCAGTGTGCACTTTGCGCAGAATCGAGAAGAGGCGCTCGACTTCGGCGTTGCTGTGCGGGAGAGACAAGAGTGGTGTCATGATCCTGGCCATCAGAGGGAAGCTTACAACTCGCCGAGACGTCCTCAACGAAACAAATCTCCGGCCCGACATGGTCGATCTCGCCCGGCCTCCTGTAGAGCGATAACGTCATCACTCAACATCTGAACATCCTCGAACTCCTCTTTCAGCTGTTCGGCGTCGACGGCGGAGGCAAAGCGGGCTGCCAGGCGTACAATCGGCTCATACATGAGGTCGACACGCGCAGACGGGTCCAGAACACATATGTTACATTTATCGGTCACACAGAAAAGATTTCATAAATAGCCGCCATACTGTGCACGTGATGTTGCCTTTGGGTCACATGGTCAAACGCGATTTCGTGTAGAATGAGGCCAGAGTGGGCCAACAGTACAGACATATATAAAACACCCGTTAGTAGTTTATAGGGGGATGATTAATGATGTAACTCTATGGCCAGCAGACGGCAATTCTTAGCGTGACCTTATATTGATCTACGAGAATCCCGTTTGGTAATCTCGGTCACAACATCCGGTTGTAAAAATTTTGACAAGCACATGCGTTCTGACAAAAAGGTAATAATTTCACACTTTTACATGGTTATTGTCAGGTAATTTTAGTGATATACATATAACAATGCATACAAATATGAAAGACGTGTTTATTGCTCTGTTTATGGCGTTTTTGTAAGGTTTCACGTTTCATGAAAATACTTACTTTTTCCCCGAGCGTGCCCTTCGCCTGCCTATACAACAGCAACAGCCAGATAGAAAAAAATTGTATGCCGATTGACTTTGCCTAGGCCCAGGTCGGCTCGATTGTTACTCTCGGGCCAGGAGTTCTCAAGGTTTTTGTCGGCAGCGACCAGCGTACGTCCTCAGCTTCATGCCAAGACATGTCATCACCACGTTTCTCTCTGGTGTTTAATCGCGCTCCCTGACCCACCCACGTGCATTAGATGCTGCAAGCCGTAAAAATAAATGGCATTAAATTTGTCAATACGCGCAATTCCCGTTTTTTGTGCCATCTGGAGTAATTCTATAAGACGATGTAGCAGTGAGTTATAAAGAAACTATTTTGCCCAGCTAAGTTTACAGTTACCGAACGCAGCTACACTATCTTTGTTTGAGGAAGGTCTCGGTCGTTGGTCCCTGACCTGCGGGCCGGATGCCGGGCTGGATACCAGGTAGTCGGGTAGGCCCTGGGGGCCAGCACCAGAACCGGAAACATCCAAAGGCTACCGAGACATTTGAAGAAAATGTAAAACGGGCCCACATCCAGACAGCCATCTGAAAGTCAGCTTGTCATCTAGTGTCACTCTCGTCCCACCTCATATTCATGAATTGATCAAATGTGGATGTTCATCAGATAAACCCTGGTGTCGTGCTGCCGTGTCGGTGTTTTGCAGCTCATTTACTACGCGCGTTATTCTGCGAGGCTGAAGAGAGGCCGACTATCAAAGTGAGAATACACGAGTTGATACCACCACCGTAGAGGGCGAGACACTTGTAATGCTTAACTATACTAGGATCAGTGGTGTATCTATGCTTATTTTCCCCGTGTATTTTTCCATTGAACCGCTACACGGTAAACTAATTGGTGACAAGGCTTGCCCCTCCCCCGACCCCTTGGCGTCCCGGTTGCAAGATTCTAAATATTGCCTCTGGTAAGTTTTCACTGGTTACAGTAAAATATATTGTATATGTATAGGGTCAAACGTGCTAATCAAAACTGCTTGCCCAAAAGAACATATTTAAGGACACGTCATTTGAGATGCCATCATGTATTTCAAAAGTTATAGAGAGAAAAACTGCTTTTCGTTAATGGCATTGGTTGATTTGCATAAGACGTAAGTGGGTGTGAATATTAGCCTACACGTCACTTTTTGGATGACATCAATATTCCCAACCTTATGTGCAAGGTTAGGCAAAGCTAGACACTTCATTTGAAAAGCTGTCACAAATAAATATATATATATATATATGTCGACACAAAACAAAATGTTCAGCTATGGCGGTTGTTAATTTGCAGGCATGTGAATGCCCTCATAAACAGTGTGTACCCTAAACATAGATGTATAGGCACCTCATTTGTGTTGCTATTAAGCATACTTACGAGATATCGACCAAATTAAACAAACATTTAATGGCAGTAACTAATTTGCATATTTGGGTAGTGAAATGTGATATAATTCCACACATCTTGAGCAGAACCACAGACTCTCAAAGCATACGTCCAGTCACCTTATTTGTTGTGCCATTGTCAATAATTACCGAGCTATTGACGAAAATAGAATTTTTATATTTAGAAAAATGCTCAAGGGTGCCAGGGTGGTATTACTGGGACTCCTCATAAGTACAACTAAACAATACAGAGAGTGCCCACAAGTACCATGTGTCACAAAGCAAGTTTATTCAGTTGCAATCAGCATACAATGCATTATTAATTTTTAAAACAACTCAGGTGTCCCTAGGAATTCCCATAGAACAACCTGTAGAAATTGGTATATAAGCAGCCCCAAGTAAGTTTCGATGTACATACATGCAATAAGATACTTTCTGACTTCACGATGCTAAAACATTGTATACCACTAATTATATATATACAGTGTATATGTATATATATATATATGTGTGTGTATATACTGAGTGCCAGTCAAGTCATATATATATATATATATATATATATATATATACGCAAAATGGCTGGTACAAGGTGTAAAATGTATACAGTAAAATAAACATTATATAGTCAAGTTGATACTTTAATATTCAAGAACGACAATAACCTTCAACATACATTCATTAATACATAATGATACTAATAACAATTTAACATAAAAACCCATAATGTGCAGAGTATCATATCCTAACATACAGTTCAAGAGTCAAGAGGGTGTTACATTTAAAAATAATACACGTTGATGCTAGTATACGCGTATAATAAGTTCCATAAACTGCATATTGCCGTATAAGACAATGCTGCAAGCACACGGGGCTTCGACAGGGTTCATGGACTTGGTGCAGCGGGCGGCGGTCGCCGTTGTTTAGTAGCTCCCTGGTGGCAGATATGAGAACACCTAACGCGCCTCGCTTACAACGCGGTCCGAAGTCGTGGACCCCGACTAATGCGTTATAACGAGGCGCGACTGTATTTTGTGGCAACATGGCAATATTTTTATATTATAAATTATTTGAATTTGTGCTCTAGATGAATGGAAGGGAGTCTTACTATATCAGTGGGGAGTAAATTACAGGCTCTTATGACTCTGGAATAGAAGGAATATGCATATGTATTTATAGGTGGTTGTATTTGTATATATTTATCGGGGTCACTGTTTTGGGTACAGGTGCATAGGACTATGAGATGTTTGGCAGAGAAATGTTGAGGAGGTTATGTTTCATTTTGTAGAAGAAAGTAAGTTGATGTTGCAACATTCTTCTTTCTAATATCTGGGTTTACAAAAAGGGGGTTCAAGTAAAACCCTGGAACCCCCATGGCTATGGGCCTGATGAGCCTCTGTCACTTAAGACTTCCTCAAGTGACAGAGGGTTCCTCCAGTCGGTTGTAAGGAGGAAGAGATTCATCACTGGCAGACGTTTGAGGCACCGATATCACAGTTACTTGAGGGAGGCCAGTGTTCACTGTAAACATACCACACAAATACGTTCTCTGTGAGAATGAGTATGTACCAAAATCAATACTGTTCTTTTAATAATGTTATTTAGTGTCCTCAAGTTCCTCTGCCTTCCTTAAGTGAGACAAAAATGTCTATCAATATTTTTATAGTCATTCAATATCTTTAAAATGTCTAACTGATCTCCTTTTAATGTCCTTTTCTCTAGGAAAATGTCATGACAGAAACACAGGCTTGAATCAAGCGTGGATTCAACTCTATTAAGAGGTTAACAATTACTGTGTAACCCAACACCGAAGAAGTTCTTAATTGGTGAATGTGGCGTGAGCATCTGTCTTATGATGACACAACAGAGACCTATCAGACTATGTGGCTACTTCGAAGGAAGCATCTCCTTCCATGCACCATTAGGTTTATACATTTAGTACGCACGCACGCACGCACGCACGCAAGCACGCACGCACGCACGCACGCACACAAACACACATACCACCACACCATCATCAGAAAACCACCACCACCACCACCACAACCACAACTACCACCACCACCATCAGAAAACCACCACCACCACCATCGCCACTACCACCTGTTTGGTATTCTTCAGCGTGCTCAGTGAAGTAAGCGTTGTGGAGGTTGACAGCAAGGTGTGTGCCTGCGGAACTGACCTTTGTGACGCTAACAGCAGCGGAGTTTCCATTTGCAACATCCATTGCGGACTGCACAACAATATGGCAAATAACAATATGTTTCATGGAATACAGTTAGCCATACTTGTTACATTTCCAGAGAGAAAGAGACGATAATATACATGTATTATGATGCATTGTCGCAATAGTCTGTCTCTTCTTTTAACAGGTTGTTATGACAATTTGGTTGGGTGCAATGTTTGAGTTTACATAAAGGTCCTGCTGATAATATAAAATTTGCCTTGAACTTGAAATCAACAATTATTTTATTCAACATTGGGAAATGAAGACAATTCATAATTGTCTTACTACAATTTTTCTGCTTCAACATTTTCTTTGAAAGATAATGTATACCACATACCAAAACTGAGCACAATTAGGACTGGTAAGAGAAACCCATAAGACCCACACAAGAACACATATGATTATCTACATCCTTTAGTTTTAGCTATTAGCTAAATTATTCGCGAAAGTCACTCTTTAGATGTGTTATCAACTGATGATTAGTTATTTGCATGTCATTTAATCACTATTCAATAATAAAAAATCTTGTTTAAAATGTACAAAACTGTAAGGTCTCCACACCGGTAAGACCGTCAAATTTCAGAAAACCCACAAGAGTTACAGGTAAACCGTAAGATTTGGCATGTAAGATACCATGACTAGGATAAAATATTGGTCAACAACAGAGTTATATAATTATTTACACCTTTTTTTCTAAACTAAAACCCCGTACCAATGAAGTTGTTCCACAGTGTTAAACCATTTTATTGATTTTGCACAAGGAATTTGTGTGGAATTTTCAACAACCTATTTCCAACACAGTAAGTCTGGTTGCCGTTTCCATTAGAATAAGCTGTTTTTTATTCTAGGACTGTTTTAACTTCCACAGGATATAACATATTCCATAGTCTGAATTATAGCAAATGTTATATCATGATTTTCTTACGTGTGCAGATTGTAGCTTTGCCATCTTTCCTACAGCAGCCACAGCAGCAACAGCAGCAGAAACCGGTGATGACGAGGAGACAAAGTATGGCAATTGAAATGCCAAACACAACATGAGAGACGCTGCAACGATAAAACAGTCAGTGTAAGAGACAGACTGTAATGACAACACAGTCAGTGGAAGAGACAGACTGTAATGACAACACAGTCAGTGGAAGAGACAGACTGTAATGACAACACAGTCAGTGGAAGAGACAGACTGTAATGACAACACAGTCAGTGGAAGAGACAGACTGTAACGATAACACAGTCAGTGGAAGAGACAGACTCTAACAAAAACACAGTATGTGGAAGAGAAGAGACATGCTGTAACAACAAAACAACTGTGTTGTTGTCTCTTCAACACAGTTGCAGTGATATGCTGTAACAACAACACAGTCAATGGAAGGGACAGACTGTAACAATGACACATTCAGTGGAAGAGACAGGCTGTAACAACAACACAACTGTGTTGTTGTCTCTTCAACACAGTTACAGATATATGTTATAACAACAACACAGTCAATGGAAGAGACAGGCTTTAACAACACAGTCAGTGGAAGATTCAGGCTGTAACAACAGCACAGTCGGTTGAAGGGCAGGCTATGACGACGATACAGTTAATGGAAGGGCAGGCTGTAACAACGACACAAGTAATGGAAGAGACGGGCTGTAACGACGACACAATTAATGAAAGAGATAGGCTGTAACAATAACACAGTCAGTGGAAGATTAAGGCTGTAACAATAGCACAGTCAGTGGAAGGGCATGCTGTAACGACGACACAGTTAATGGAAGGGCAGGCTGTAACAATGAGACAATCAGTGGAAGAGACATATTGTAACAACAACACAATCAGTTGAACAGACATACTGTAACAACAATAACAACAACACAGTCAGTGAAAGAGACAGTCTGTATCAATACCACAGTCAGTGGAAGAGACAGGCTGTAACGACAACACTGCCAGTGGAAGAGACAGGCTTTAACAACATAGTCAGTTGAAGAGACAGACCGTAACGACAACACTGCCAGTGGAAGAGACAGACTGTAACAACAACACTGCCAGTGGAAGAGACAGGCTGTAACAACAACACTACCAGTAGAAGAGACAGGCTGTAACAACAACACTGCCAGTGGAAGAAACAGGCTGTAACAACACAGTCAGTTGAAGAGACTGGCTGTAACAACAACACTACCAGTAGAAGAGACAGGCTGTAACAACAACACTGCCAGTAGAAGAGACAGGCTTTAACAACACAGTCAGTTGAAGAGACTGGCTGTAACAACACTGCCAGTGGAAGAGACAGGCTGTAACAACACAATCAGTTGAAGAGACTGGCTGTAACAACAACACTACCAGTAGAAGAGACAGGCTGTAACAACAACACTGCCAGTGGAAGAGACAGGCTTTAACAACACAGTCAGTTGAAGAGACTGGTTGTAACAACAACACTGCAAGTGGAAGAGACAGGCTTTAACAACACAGTCAGTTGAACAGACAGACTGTAACGACAACACTGTCAGTGGAAGAGACAGACTGTAACAACAACACTGCCAGTGGAAGAGCAAGGCTGTAACAACAACACTACCAGTAGAAGAGACAGGCTTAACAACAACACTGCCAGTGGAAGAGACAGACTGTAACAACAACACTACCAGTAGAAGAGACAGGCTGTAATAACAACACTACCAGTAGAAGAGACAGGCTTAACAACAACACTGCCAGTGGAAGAGACAGACTGTAACAACAACACTACCAGTAGAAGAGACAGGCTGTAACAACAACACTGTCAGTTGGAGAGACAGACTGTAACAACAATACTGTCAGTGGAAGAGACAGACTGTAACAACAACACTGCCAGTGGAAGAGACAGGCTGTAACAACAACACTACCAGTAGAAGAGACAGGCTTAACAACAACACTGCCAGTGGAAGAGACAGACTGTAACAACAACACTACCAGTAGAAGAGACAGGCTGTAATAACAACACTACCAGTAGAAGAGACAGGCTTAACAACAACACTGCCAGTGGAAGAGACAGGCTGTAATAACAACACTGTCAGTTGGAGAGACAGACTGTAACAACAATACTGTCAGTTGAAGAGACAGGCTGTAACAACAACACTGCAAGTGGAAGAGACAGGCTTTAACAACACAGTAAGTTGGAGAGACAGACTGTAACAACAACACTGCCAGTGGAAGAGACAGACTGTAACAACAACACTGTCAGTTGGAGAGACAGACTGTAACAACAACACTGCCAGTGGAAGAGACAGACTGTAACAACAACACTGTCAGTTGGAGAGACAGACAGTAACAACAACACTGTCAGTTGGAGAGACAGACTGTAACAACAACACTGTCAGTTGAAGAGACAGACTGTAACAACAACACTGTCAGTTGAAGAGCCATACTATAACAACAACACTGTCAGTTGAAGAGACAGGCTGTAACAACAACACTGCAAGTGGAAGAGACAGGCTTTAACAACACAGTAAGTTGGAGAGACAGACTGTTACAACAACACTGCCAGTGGAAGAGACAGTCTGTAACAACAACACTGCAAGTGGAAGAGACAGGCTTTAACAACACAGTAAGTTGGAGAGACAGACTGTAACAACAACACTGCCAGTGGAAGAGACAGGCTGTAACAACACAGTCAGTTGAAGAGACAGGCTGTAACAACAACACAGTCATTGGTAGAGGCAGGCTGTATTGACAAATCATCAGTGGACGATACAGGCTGTATTGACAAGATTGGCCCAGATGGCAAGTGGACAAGGAAGCTATTGGTTTACAACATTTTTGATCTACGTATAACCCACCCCTGAGATGTGTCGACCTTGTTTTTTAAACATATTCACGCTGCTAGCAGTTACACATTCTTTAGATAATTTTTTCCATTTATTTATTGTCCTCTGTGGGAATGAGTACTTCCTGATATCCAATCTACACTGATCCTTTACTAATGTTATCTCATGTCCTCTGGTTCTACTATCTTTCTTAAGTGAAAAAACATTTCTATCAATTAATATCTTAGACAATTTTATGTCCTCTTAACCTCCTTGTCTCCAGGGTTGTTAAACAACACAGTGTACATCATAATACTTGCATAATGCCCTCACTTTCTCTCTGGAAATGTAAGAAGTATAGATAATTGTGTATTCCATGAAAATCACTGTTAGTTGCCGTATTATTGTGCAGTACGTACCAGAGTGTGCCAATGGCAACTCCACTGCATTTACTGGTAGTGTCACAATGGTCAGTTCCGCAGGCACACACATTGCCGTACACCTCCACATCGCTTACTTCACTGAGCACGCTGAGAACTTCTCCAGCAAAATTTCTCTCGCTGTCACTGCCAATTGGTTTGCATTTGTTCAAGACTGTGTTTATGTGAACCTTCATGCAACCTCGCGATTTAACTGTCACTTTTGAGGTTCCAACTGAAACATGAACACTGGAGTAACTGACAAATACAGCAACATGGACACAGTGGTACAATTGACAATGTGGACAAAGTGGGACAATTGACAACGTGGACACAGTGGGACAATTGACAATGTGGACACAGTGGGACAATTGACAACGTGTATACAGTGGGACAATTGACAATGTGGACACAGTGTGATAATTGACAATGTCGACACAGCAGGACAATTGACAATGAGGACACATTGGGACAATTGACAATGCGGACACAGTGGGACAAATGACAACATGGACACAGAGGGACAACTGACAACGTGGACACAGTGGGACAATTGACAATGTAGACACAGTGGGACAATTGACAACGTGGACACAGTGGGACAATTGACAATGTGGACACAGTGGTACAATTGACAACATGGACACAGTGGGACAATTGATGTGTATACAGTGGGACAATTAACAATGTGGACACAGTGGGACAATTGACAACATGGACACAGTGGGACAATAGACAACATGGACACAGTTGGACAGTTGACAACTGACAATGTGGACACAGTGGGACAATTGACAATATGGACACAGGGGGACAAATGACAACGTGGACACAGTGGGATAATAGACAATGTGGACACAGTAGGACAACTGACAATGTGGATACAGTGGGAAAATTGACAATGTGGACACAGTGGGACAATTGACAACGTGGACACAGTGGGACAACTGACAACGTGGACACAGTTGGACAATTGACAATGTGGACACAGTGGGACAACTGACAATGTGGACACAGTGGGACAATTGACAATGTGGACACAGTGGGACAATTGACAATGTGGACACAGTGGGACAACTGACAATGTGGACACAGTGGGACAACTGACAATGTGGACACAGTGGGACAATTGACAATGTGGACACAGTGGGACAACTGACAATGTGGACACAGTTGGACAATTGACAATGTGGACACAGTGGGACAACTGACAATATGGACACAGTGGGACAATACACAATGTGGACACAGTGGGACAACTGACAACGTGGACACAGTGGGCTAATTGACAATGTGGACACAGTGGGACAAGTGACAACGTGAACACAGTGGGACAATTGACAACGTGGACACAGGGGGACAATAGACAATGTGGACACAGTGGGACAAGTGACAACGTGAACACAGTGGGACAATTGACAACGTGGACACAGGGGGACAATAGACAATGTGGACACAGTGGGACAATTGATAACATGGACACAGTGGCACAATTGGCAGTGGTGATGGTGTGTGTGTGTGTGTGTGTGTGTGTGTGTGTGTGTGTGTGTGTGTGTGTGTGTGTGTGTGTGTGTGTGTGTGTGTGTGTGTGTGTAGGTGTGTTTGTGCATGCGTGTGTGTGAGTGTGTATTACTGTGTTAGACAGTGTGTGTTAAATGCATCTATACAAACCTGATGGTACATCGAAGGAGATGCTTCCTTTGAAGTAACCACACGCATAGTCAGTCTGACATGTCTCCGTAGCATCATCACTAGATGGATGCTCACACCACTGGTCAGATTCACCACTGAAATTCTTCTTCAATGTTGGGTTACTCTTCTCCAATTTGACATCGGCACATTTGTAACACTGAAGCGTTGATGTGTCTGAAACAAACATCACAGTAATTGTAAATATTTTAATATAACTGACAGTTCCTTTAATTCATCACAAATCAGGTTAACTGATGCTCAAATGTGTAGTTTGTGAACAGTTTCATTAAGTATTATGACTTTATGTACAGTCAGCTTGATCAAAGAGAGCATACTTTTGTTAAAACCATCAAAAGAATTTATTTTGATAATGATCAGATAACTTAGAAAAGTGTGAATGTTCAGCCTTATCTTCCAGTATGACATCGATTTCTAATTTTTTTCCTGAATGCTCAAGAGCACTGTGTCTGTGGTACGTTATAGTTAATAAATTTCATATTCACTTAAATTTGCTACGTTTCTGGCAAGCTGTACATACATTTGTTATTGTTGCCAGGCCGATAAATATTGGTCAGGACCGATGAATGTTTCCATTGATCGGTCCTGCAGTTCGACATGAATCACAGTATCATGTGTGTGTGAGGTCTTTACAAAACCCATTTGTGAGCCACCATTTCAACTTCTAAGAGAGCTGAGAAAGTCTAAAGGTGAGTGGTTTAAAGTTCATTCAGGTGATGGGATGTGGCAGGAGTCAGACTCCCATCTCCCACCTATTTTTGTGGCCAACCTCCCATCTCCCACCTATTTTTCGGACCAACCTCCTACCATTTTTTAGGACCAATCTCCCACCTTACACTTCCTGCCACAACCCCCTCATTCAGTGGTCCAATGTCACTTGACAATAGGAAAGAAACATGGATAGGATGCAAAACATATTTTGACTGGCTGACTACTGACCGAACCAACCAGTCATCATGATGTATTTTAAGCAACTAGCTGATCCCATACATGGCAATTTTATAAGTTTCGATTTGATTATTATTGACAATTTTCACAATTGATTACTCTACTCTACATGTGTGATAATATTATTCTGGTCATCTCAGACTATGAAAATCTTTGTAATACCAGCAAGACTTACATTTATGTGAGTGATGCACACAACTCTACATCTACTACCACTTTATTTGTACACAGTGTCTATTCATTGGTTACAGACATACACATTATAGATACACTTCCTAGTTCAGACCATCTCCCTGTAGGACTAGTTGTTTCTACCTGTGTTACGCAGACAAACTTGACCGTGTATCTACAGAGAAAGAAGGTGTTAAAACGTCTCCTATTATCAAATGGTCTAAAGCGCATGATAATATCACAGAATATGGAAACAGTACTGCTGTACATCTGGACAAAGTACACGTCCCAGAGTCATTTACATGTACATACACTAATTGTTCAGACAAACTGCATAGAAGTGACACTGACCAACGTTTTGATGATAATATGTGTTGCACTTAGGGAGTCTAGTTTAGAATATAGGAAAACTAGTTGTCAAGACTACATTGTACCCGGTTGGAATGATTGTAAAAGCCAGAAATTTTTACATTCTTACAAGTAATATGGGGAAACCAAAATAGGGTGACCTCATACGATGAACTAGACTATATTTTAAATAATGCTCAAGCAGTGCCAACAATTAAAGAGAATATAATATGTCTCGTGCAGATGTCAACGGCAACTTCCATGCATAGGAAAGATGTCACATCTGTTTGTAAGTTATACCCACTGCCATTAATGTCAAAGGTGCTAGAAACCCATCTGCCATATCTGCTATGTAAAAAGTACATTTTGAACCCTGTAGTGTCATTTATGATGTAAGTATGCAACATGTGAAAGAGTTCATACAAAATGCAGGGAATTTTTATAATGACAATAACATACATATTACACCTTGCATGGTGCAGAAGGTTAGAAACACTGAAGTCTGGTAAATCTGCTGAACATTTTAAACAAGCAGATAGATGCATAAATATATTGCTGTCCATTTTTTTACACTAGTGTTATCACACATGGACATCTTCCTGGTGATTTTATGAAAACATTTATTATTCCCTTGATGAAAAACAACAAATCTGGTGACAATAGCGTTGTTAATAACTACAGACCCATTGCATTGGTTACAGTTGCTTCCAAATTTTCTAAAATTATATTGCTTGAACTACTGAAATCATACCTGGGTACAATTGACAATCAGTTTGGGTTCAAGAAGGGTCATTCCACTGACCATTGTATATACCGGTATGTGTAAAAAAGCATCTAAAGCATTCGATAGAGTTAACCATTGGACACTTTTAAGAAACTGCTTAATCAAGGTGTGCCCATGTTGCTCGTACATATTCTCTTATACTGCATGGTACAGAACCCAAATGTTCTGTATTAAATGGGGTACCATGACCTCCAGATTTTTTAATGTATCGAACTATGTCTGACAAGGTGGGATATTATCACCATATTAATTTACAGTATATGTGGATGATTTAAGTAATACGTTAAACAATGCTGGTATTGGATGTTACATTAACAACTGCTGTGCTAACCATATGTTTTATGAAGACAATTTATGTGTTATTGCCCCCAGTCCCTGCGGTCTACAGGCTTTACTAAATGTAATATGTTCTAAATATGGTTTTGAAAATGATATTTTATATAACCCTATAAAATCGATACACATGTATGGTTGTCAAACCACATGGTTATCAACTAAAATATAAAAAATTTTTGTTGTTTAAACATTATATTTTTTTGCAAACATGTACACTTATTGTACATGGGTTTATTTATATGAAATAAAAGTATTTGTACTATGAAACAAAGCGAAGTATTGGCAAAAAAATGTTACAGACAACTACAATAAGTGTCGTTAGTCGTGCCTAGAAAACCACACTGCTTGAGAAGTTGAGTCAGTGAGTAAATCAGGGGAAACATGATAACAGTGTTTGAACAGTTCACATCACAAAATGTATGAAGACCATAACATAACATCATCGGCAATCCTAGTGCGTTTCCAGCAATTTCAGCAATTCTACAAAGTTTCCAATTTGTACCACTGTTTGTAGTGGTTGCTGCAAGTCTACAAATTCGCACGAGAAATGAGCGAGGATTGCCATGTTATTCAATTCAATATCTTTATTTCAGACTAAAAAAACTTATACAAACACCATGTTCATACAGATGTCCATAAGATGTGATTAACTAAGAAAATACCACAGGTAGACTCAGTCAAATCAAAACTATTCTGTATTATACAACATCGTTATCCAATGACGTCGTATTCGAGATTGCCACTTTAAGTCACTGCTCACAATCGTAAAGACCACTTGTTATCAAGTCTCAACATAAATTTATACACAAGATTTGTAATCACCGCTTCATTGTTGGGAACACATATGATGTGGAAGCACTGCAGTACTTAGGCAGTCTGAGCAACATCCTAAATGCATTATTAAAGCTACGTTTAGTTTATGAATGCTTGCCACTGTGTAATTCCACCACAGCTGAGCAGTATACATGGGTGAACAGAAAGTTCTAAGTAGAATCAGCTTCACTTCTTATACAGCACCCATAACATTTTCTCAAGAGCATAATAAAATTTATTACCTCCAGCATATAGTTGTAGGCATTGCCACAATATATCCTAGTAATCTTGTATTGTATTACATATGAAATGCCCAAGATATTTTACTTCTTTTATGGTTTCACCACTTATCTTGAATGATGGCACTACAACAGAACTATTCTTGGAGTTGTATTTAATATCATGACTCACCCCATATGACCCACATACCTGGATCAGTTCAGATAACTGTGATGCAGATGGAGACAAAATTACCAGATCATAAGCATACATAAGATAATTAATGTTTGAGTTACCTACAACACTCCCTGTATCACATTTGTTTAATGCTTATGCTATGGTTAGATCATCCATATACATATTAAATAGATATGGCGACAGTATCCGTCCTTGTCTCACACCATTCATAACACCAAAATGTTCAGACAAATTGCCTGACCATCTTACACACGTAGTCTGATTAGAGTACCAATATATTAGCAGTCTGACAATATATATCGAGGCACACCCTTGTCAATCAACTTCTGAAATAGGATTGAATTTTTCATTCTACCAAAGGCCTTACATGCATCTAAAAACACATAAACATTGACCCATTTAGACATCTGTGCCTGTCAATAACTTCCTTTAAGACGTACATACACATGTCAATTCCATATTGCTTTTTAAAGCCAAACTGATTGCACATAGTAGATAGTACACCCGATATTCTGTGCAACAAAATATTTTCAACAGCTTTGGACACAATACTTGCTAATGCAATTGGTCGATAATTATCTTTACTGCTTGTTTTGCCACATTTATCTTTGATAATTGGAACCAGCACAACAGATAACAATGAAATAGGTGAAAATCCATGCACAAAAAATCCAGTTTGCAAGTAAAGGCAATATGCACTTAGTACAATTCTTAAGGTGTTCTGCATTTATGCCATCCATCCCACGTCTTATTTACATCCAGATGTTTAGTAGCATTTTCCACTTCACTTACTTCCACAACTATATCATTTGTATAGCTAACATCATTTCATTTTCTGGAGATCTATATCTCTAATGCAATCAAATAAGTAATTTCCTCCTTTCCTGTAATACCTTCCACACTGTTAGGTAGACGTACGTTACAATTGTTTATCTGTCGTATCTGCTTCCAGAATTCTTCTGGCTTACTCTGTGACAGTTTCTTTGCTAAAGACAGTTTCTTTCCTGAGTTGACTCTGATGAGTTTTAAGAAAACTTACGGCATATTTAAACCTAGCTCTTGATGATTTCATTAGATAAAAAACAGGACCATTCCTAGGTTTACCAGCATCAACATACATTACAAAACATTCTCTAGCAGCAGTATAGAGATCTGTGGCATGGCCATTCCAGCCAGGTCTACATTTATATGGTCTCGCCTTAGTGCCATGTCGACTGACCATTTTATCACTAGCATTGGACATGACTTCTATTAAGTCATAATATAGGACATTTATCACAGATATATGTGCATCATTTGTTTAACTTACATCATTGCAAATGTGGTATAATTACATTTTCAAGATTATCCATTGTTGCGTTAGCACAACTCTCAATACAGCGGTCACTAAATTAACCTCAGTTGATCTTTTGAAATGAATTCACGAGGTACCTTTTGGCTTCAACCTGGCGCACAAGTTCTGATAAGATGTCAATGCGCACAGGCATGTGATCAGATGTCTAAGACTCGTAACAAACATTCATATTCTGAATCACACCATGACTATCACTGGTTGAGACACAATAATCTAACCAGGAGGTTGAATCCCACCTCTCACTGAAGTATGTAAAGGTATCAGCAGGCAACAACAGCTCACTAGACAACCAATTATTCTCAGCACAGAACGGTTTAAATTTCTACAGAAAACAGATCCCTGATCACTTATGTCCGAGTTCCAGTCTCCCACTATAGAAGTGCATTTAGTATCCAAATCTTCTATTACAGCTTTTAAACATGATATTCATATGGCATGTAGACACATAGTATGACATATTTATGGTTACTAACATTTATTTCTACCTGTTAACCATTCAATATTTTTTTACATGTAACATACAAATGAAGGCATGTGCGCCACAATACTGCCACTCCACCTGGATTATGGCCCCTGCAAAAGTAATCCCTATAGTCGACTGTGGCTGCTCCAGTACCATGACAGTCAGCATACATGTAGTGTATTTTTGAAGAACCAAGATCTTGTTTACTAAACCAAGTTTCTTGGAGATATACAATATTAATATCATCATTATCCAATATGTCCATCACACATGGTCTGTGGTGTAAGTTCGAGGCATTATTTGGTGACCCCCTACAGTTATATGATGACTTGCATCACTAGTTGGGAGACAGTGACATTGTCTCCACTTGTGGACAATAGTTTGGTTTCACTGTCAGCACCATCACGTTTGTGATTTCTCCACGACCTGACGTAAGCACCCTCTGGCCAGTGTGGCTGCCAAAAACTCCTTATGGGTGTACGCAGTAGCAGCTGAAGTGAAACTGGGATGGACTGGGGTGCATTGGGACATGGGATGTATTGGGACACACCCCTCCAATAGCTATATTTCATGCAGGAAATCCCTAGTGATGTCATCAGTAAAAAAGTGGGTGTTCACCAAGACAGCCATCTTAATTTTATAACAAAAGTACTGTACCACTGAGCAAGATGTGCAAGTATCATCATGATTTACAGGTAGTTAGAGAAATATTTTAATACCAAGAGTTACATCTGTTTGTACTTTACCATTTAGTGAAACAGACAGCCATAATAGTGCAGGTAAATCAAGTTGAACTAAGGTATACATTCATATCTTATATGACTCATTTCTAATGTATAGATTAGAATTATTTGGATTTTAAGCATGTGGTACTCACATGGGGTATATTGGGGCGTATTCATTGGGGTGCATTAGCATGCTGTCCCAATGCACCCCATATGCATGTACGTGCATTATACGTGATCACAAAAAAATTACAGAATCAACATTGTACAAACAACACTAAGAATCCATGGGTCTATTTTGCATTAGCAACGTTCATCCCATAAACAGTTCCTGTCAACCTATGTTACAGACAGATCAGCTGAACCCGCAAATGAGGAGGTAGAGCCTGTTACAGAGAACCCCGATGCAATGATGCCTCATGAGGACGTGCTAAGGGAACAATGCCAGGCATGCCAAGCATATCCTACAGAACCACAACCAGGAACCAGGGGTGGGTCCAATTATGTAATTTTAATTGATTACAGCAAAACTGTGTAATTGTAATTGATTATGGTTTCGAAATTTTGCTGTAATTGTAATTGTTATATTTTGTATAATTGAAAATTTATTTCAATTACAATCAATTACAGTACGTTTCATATCACAAACTACCTGAACGAATTGTCAATAAAAATATAATTTAAGTCTCACATGAGTTGAAAATCAAGACAATTGTTAGACAAAGGCTAAGCTGGTATTCAAACAACATGGAAAGACCTGTAGCCTGATATTGCTTCAGAAAATATCAGTTCAGTGAAACATTGCAGAGTTAGCAAGCCAAGTACACCCCTTGTGTTGTGGACGACTGGAGACAGGTCAGGTGGCAAGGACTGTTTGTATGGCCTCTCTCCCCATGCCCAACACAGAGCAAAGGGCAGACCAATTAAAAATGTTATCTTAGAGCAGGAGCTTCAACCTCAAAGTAAACACATCATATTCTATTAGTATTTTCTGAAGAAAAATGTAAGAAATGCACACGGATATATGTCTGCATTGGAATATGTCCTGTAGGATTATGTCTGGATATTGCATTGTATTTTTAGATAATAAAAATATGTTTTAAACGGCTATCTTTTATTTAGTATAATTCAAAGTCACAATTCAACAAAATGTACAAACATTACCGTTATATTTGTTTATCAATTGTGTACAAAGTATTGAAATTCAGCAAAATGTGCAAAAATACATAATTAACAAATGCTGAATATATTTGGTTCCGCATAATGTAATTGTAATTGAAACAGTGTAATTGTAATTGATTTGGAAAATTATGACTGTAATTGTAATTGAAATAAAAAATTAAACGTAATTGTAATAATTTTGTGTAATTGGACCCAGCCCTGCCAGGAACAAATGGCAAGAGACCTTCCACACCATAGTGCTTTTCACCTGAGGATGTGAAGCCTTACCCGAAGGCTGGAGCTAGGAAGAAGACAAGTAAAAAGAAATGTAAGACGCTAATTCTTACAGATACTCCTGTGAAACAACAACTGGTAGAAGATATAACTTATAATGCAGAGAGAAAACAGAAAGATGAAGAAGTCCATGCCAGTTGTCGCTAAACCCAAGACAAAAGAGGTCAAAGAAGACAAGTTTTGTCAGGTAGTGATGCATCAGATGACAAGGAAATAGCTGCACTGCTCACTGTTGATGAGTCAGATGATTATGAAGAATCATTTGAAACTGACTTTGATGAAGACACAAAAACCAATGAAGGAAGATGTGAAGAATGGTGACTTCATCCTTACAAAGTGTTCATCTAAAAGATGTGAAGAATGGTGACTTCATCCTTACAAAGTGTTCATCTAAAAGATGTGAAGAATGGTGACTTCATCCTTACAAAGTGTTCATCTAAAAGATGTGAAGAATGGTGACTTCATCCTTACAAAGTGTCCATCTAAAAGATGTGAAGAATGGTGACTTCATCCTTACAAAGTGTTCATCTAAAAGATGTGAAGAATGGTGACTTCATCCTTACAAAGTGTTCATCTAAAAGATGTGAAGAATGGTGACTTCATCCTTACAAAGTGTTCATCTAAAAGATGTGAAGAATGGTGACTTCATCCTTACAAAGTTATCATCTAAAAGGACAGTTTCTCACTTCATCGATGAGGTCAAGCGCCGAATAAGGACGATATCTTGGAGGTCAAGTTTCTTGTTTGTCAGCCTACTCAGATGAAGGGTGCTCTATGCAGGGTTTAAAAAAATCATGATTTTTATTTAAAAAATCGGATTTTTAAAATTTAAATTGGATTTATTTGATTTTTTTTTAAATCTCGTATATAGATATTTATATAGATGTTTAAATTTGTAAACTCTTTCAAACATGTTCTATTCAAATCGATGTGGGTTCTTGTCTTAACAGAGGGTACATGATTTTTGCTTATATAAAGACTTTAGACAATGTCCACAAGGCCTTGTCTTGGAAAGGAAAGCATGCTGTGTGTCTGTGGCTGTAGCAGTGATAATTATTGTTTGCCTATAGGGTGGATTAGCACCTGTCCAGAGCTCTGTGTACTCTAAGGGTCTCTAACCAGAATACAAACTGGTACAGTATTAAACAACTGAGTCAACATACTGAATTGGTAACAACTAGCACAAGCTATAAGTGGACTTTAACTCAGGGCTTCTGTGTTGAAAAGATACTTCCTCTGGAAGACAAGTTTGTGTGGCTTCACTACATTCAGAAAGGGAATAGCTTAAACATACACAATGTCATAAAAATATTTGACTATCAGGCTGTCTGGTGACAATACAGCTACAGAAGTGTGCGCACTTTGTGTTTTGTATTAAAAAACATACAAAACTTTGTTGATCTCGATGCTTGCAAAACAATTATTTGTGTTAAATTCATATAAATCAGCGATTAAAAAAACCGGAAGTAAAAAAATCATAAATCAATTATTTTTTTGGAGTGATTTAAATCAAATGATTTGAATCAAACAACCCTAGTCTATTTGTCATCCCCAAAAAGGAAGATATTGATGAAATTGACTTTGAGGACATCATTCTGAAATTACCAAAGCCAATTACCACAGGTGGTACCAAGCACACAGTGAAACAGTTTTTGATCTAGGTTGAGCGAGTATTTCTAGTTAGCCAGCATAAGTTCATTGTAGGTTACTGGTTGCCTAAATAAATATGATGGTATTGCCCCAAATTATGGCCTGGAATGTGCGTCAAAGTTGATTGTATTGAATGTGGGGTTTTAGTAATTAGTGTGTCCAAATGCGATGTTTGCTATACCTAACTTCATGTGCACAGTGAAACAGTGCATTTTCTATCTAGGCTTAGGCGAGTATTTCTAGTTAGCCAGCATCACTTCATTTTAGGCTACTGGTTTCCTAAATAAGTATGATTATTGTCCCAAATTATAGTGTGGCGTGTGCTTCGAAGTTGATTGTGTTGAATGTGTCTGTAGTAATTACTGTATACAAATGCGATGTGTGCTGTACGTAAGTTCAATCAAGCTGGATATTTCTACCTAGTGTCTCAATGCGCCCCATGTACACTTGGACAACATTTGTGCTTGATAAAAGTGTGAATTTACAAAAGAATTTAATATATGTCACAAATATTGAGTATGCACAGGTGGGTTTTGCAGCTCGAATTACCACATTCTTAACGCTGCCAATGATGGCTGAGTCTTTTTGCCGGGTTTCATACCTTGGGCCCTGGCTTTCTAGGCTAGCGCTATCGATCGCCAATTGCGCTATAGGCGAAATGGTTTCCCATTTGGCGAAAGGAAAAACAAACTCTTCGCTAATTAGGCGAAACGCTTTTACAGCCACATTAATGGCGCAATGTCGTGTAAGCGGCGGTGAACCCATGAATCATAGCTGCCTGCCACCCCTGGAATTGTTTTCATAATTGCCCGGCGATAAGCCAACGATTTAATTGCTCTGGGCGAAAGTTTCTGTCCTGCTGGGCAGCCTGTGGGGCAGCTACAAAAATAATAACATTATAACCTGTAAAATGTGGGAGCTCACTTCCTCGCAGTTTTTCAGTTTATTATCAGTTAAAATGATTCGTAAATGTACTTCGGCAGGCGACAGAAAACGATGCAGCCACGTTTGACCATGGACTGGTCCGTATGTTTTCCGTGGGCGTGGCTTATTAATGATAGCAAAAGCCATGCGAAAGCAAAGAACGTGTTTGTTACCAAGAAGGACTGCGCCAAGCCCAAGAAGGACAACTTGGTAAAACACGAGATATCTGCCAACCACCGGAGATCGACGTTGCTGCCGAAGCGCCAGATTGACTTCGTGACTGCGAACGATCACGTGAAGTCTGCGATTATTGCCCAATTGCGGACCGTGTTGACGCAAGCGAAGCACTGTCTGCTGATAGTTAAGAACGCTTTTATACGAGGAAGCCTTCGAGATCTGGACAGTGAAGGAGCAGCGCGTCACGGATTCACTGGTTTAGTGAAACGGGTGGACACTGTCGCAGAGACCAGAGTAGTGGTGGTGGACACTTGCGGAGACACTTGTATGGTGACGTTCTCTATGTAGGAGATTTTCAGTGTGATCGATTTTCTTGTTCTATATTTCTAATCAAACGTTGTTCTATTAATTTATGTTGGTGTTATGTTTTCTTGTGACTATCTATATGTTTAATATGCGTATATTTTGTTTATATAATATGTCGTATATTAGGCCTAGTAAAAAAACGAAACTAGTTTTTCGTCCGGATTTCTTATAAAGGAAGAGGGAGGCCCTTATTATTTACTATTTATGAATTTTTTGCTATTAGTTTCGAAGATGGCCACCATGTCTTAGATGCTCACTGTGGTTGATTAAAAGACAAGCTGTAGGTTTTTCGATGCAATATGGAACATGCCAGTGATGTATATTACTATACAGCCTGCAATTCCATTATCAGATATTATAACTTTTTAGCAGGAATGGCAAATGAATAGAAACAATTACGTAAATGTAATATTGCACATACCTGTTACACCGAAAAACTTCCTAGACTGACTAGAAACAAACAAAAAGCATACGTAATGTTGGATGTATATTTATGAGTGTCGTGTAGGTTTGGCCCTGGTTTCATTAGTTTGTATCACAGGCATACTACCGACTGGCATTTATACTGATTGAGACTGCAATTACATAAGTGGGTCTGCGTAAAGACTATTTAATGCAAGGCATCATCATTCGAATCTTATTTTAGACTCTGTAGAATGCACATACATCCCTACACCTTGTATGATGAATAACGAGTAAACTGAAAGAGTTTAACAGTACTTCGTTTTGGACAAAGATTTCTTCACAGAACCGAAAACTTTTTTAAATAATCTTTTTTCAGTAGTAAATAAAAAAGGAGGCGTAAACAAAAAATAGGAACTGGACGGGGACGAGAAACTAGCTTCTTTTTACTAGGCCTTAATCACATTATTTTATGTCATGTTTTGCATTTTGACGTTTTGCCATCATAGTGTCTGCTAAAAATGGCTAAAGAAAATCTCATTTGGCTAAAGAAAATTTGAACCTTTAGCCAAATTGGCTAAACAGATTTTAGACCCATCGCTAGCCTAGGGCTAGGCCCTAGCCTAGGCTTTTACTTTTTTAGAACACCCGGGCCGATCGGTTCTCTATCATGTTTTCACTCACCGTTGACTTTGTCGGTCAGAACTTCGGCAAAACTGACGACACAAAGCAACCCAACAACGGTGATAGCTGCTGGATGCATGCTTGGCACTCTTTATACTTATATAGTAACAATCCCACGAAGTAATGAACAAAATATCTTAACTGACAAACTCAAATTAATTGACCAGACATCTCGCACGACTCGTTGACTGAGCAAAGGGAAGGCCGATGTTCAAATGAGCACTAATTAATTACAATAACCTCCCATAAGTGTATGATAAAACGTTATATGTGATGCATAATGGGATTTTTAAACCACGTTTAATTTGCTGCACATATATGTATTTATATATATAAGTATTACTAATTTCCTTGCTAGCTGCAGCTAGACGCACCACTTTTTGTAAAAATGGTACTACCCTACTTCACATTTTTGGAAATTGAATGGCATTCCGAGAAAGTTAATCTTAAAAATGTCCAATATATGTCACTTTCCCCAACTCTGTAATAAACCTTTATCACATAAATATGCAATTTTAACCGGCTCGTTGAATCTAATCACTGACCGATATAATATCAGAGCTAGGGCGTATTCTTTTTTGTCTCTCCGACCGCTCTGCGGAGCGAAAAGTGCTATTCTTTTTGACGCGGAGAGGTCACGTGATCTCTCCGCGTCAAATAGAACAGACCGGAGAAGCTGTCCTGACCGCTCACTGACCTATATATTATAATATATAGGTCAGTGGGACCGCTCCGACCTCGCCGCCTGCGGGGCATGTCGCGATCGGAGAATTTCCGGTCACGTGACTTGAAACATGGCCGAATACAACGAAGGGTAAGTGATATTTGTACAAAAGATAAAATTAAATATGTAGTTTTCTGTTTGCTGTGAAAACGTGACAACGCAATAATGTTTATTTCACATATATAATATACGTTAATAAGCATGTAAATATGTCTATTGATTATTCTAATAGATAAAGTAACGGTTTTTCTGTATTATCGCCATCATTAAAACGGATCAGCGTACAGTTAGTCATTTCCCATTGCATTGCCATTGGTGACCATGTCAGCGTTTTGCATGATTATAAGAAAACGTTACCATAAAAATTTCGAACACTTCTTACCTGCCGCTTTTATCTTCCACTGACATGATGGTAGAGTTTTGTCAAAATTAGACATTTCTAAATATTGTAATATGCCTCTATGACTATGTGCAATACACTTCACTCTTGTTATATACGTGTATATGCTATTCACGTCAATAGTAAAAAATATTGGCAAGATTAACGGCGCAAATTTTTTTTTTCACACATTTATTATCGCTTATTAAAATCATCTAAAAATCCATCATTTAATTATCAACAACTTCCTTTCTTTATTTCTTTCATATATTTGACAGGAACCATTTATCATTAGACATTACATTTATGCAAATGGTAGTTTTAGATAATGAGATCACCAGTTCTTTTAATCAGCAATACGTTTTTCCATTTCCCTGTGTGAGGTCTTACTTCCTCTGGCACAGAAACCATACAGAAGTTAATGAAGGCTTGTACTGTCTCTTCCTAAATACACAGGCAAATTCGGGTGAACAAAGTTTCACAAATCATTATAGTAAACAGCTCAACATTTAAGTAGTGCTGTGACAAGATATTTTGAATAAATAATTAGAATGTTATAAAAAAATACAACATTTGTAGAAGTTATCAAATATTTTTAATTGCGCTACATTCCTATTAAAAACGTAGATGAAATTACATGTATTGTATTGACAAAAAACTTGCATTATTTGTTTTATTTACTAAATTGCAATATTTGTTAATTCCTATGTTATAATGCATACATATATAATAATTATTAAATGTCTTCATGTTGAATGTAGGTACAAAGTTGTTGCGTACAATGCAACAAGAAATTGATTCATCACGCATCACACATGAATCATCACCCTCACAAACACAGACAAGACAAACGTCGATTTCGACATCACGGACATCTACCATCACATCACCTGCGCCAATGCGGTAGGGGTTTTACATTAATAGTTTAATATGTAAGAAATATGGAAATTATTTATGTGTTTATATCAAATGCAGACGACAAGTCATTAACAATTAAATGCCACTTGTGCAGCACCACATTTTAATTTACCTTTTAAGCTTATTAGAAGGGGTCAACACAGCTGTAGATATTTGCAGATGTCTGATAGAGATAACACTTGTGATTGTGTTAAGTACGCATGGTTTTTAATGTATTATTAAGATGCCATATTACTTAATGCATCTCTCCTAACAGTAACCCATATTTAAGAAAACGAAAAGATAATGTAGTGATAATTCTTTAAGTTTTATGTTGTGAAGTTATCCTTTTTTTCTCATGCTGTTTCCTTAACTATCTGCGAAATTATACATACAACTAATTCTACAACTAAATCTATATATTGTAGTGGTACGTGAGATTGATAGAAGCTTTAATCATCTTTCATTGTAGATTAGTCAAAAGTAGTATAAATATATAGAAATGTAGAGAAAACAATTTTGGATTTGGTATGCAGGAGCTACAGACTGTTGGATGTCTGGATTATGGTCACACGGTGTCGTAAGTGGCCAGGGAATATATTTGATAGACAAGGATAGTTAACTTTATTATTTTGTGTTGTTTTAAATTATGGTATGCATTAATGAATAAGCTAGTATTGATAGATATTTATTTAATGATATAATTTAAATGCAGTATGCTCAATGTTTTATTCAATTAATTATTAATTCCTTCTCATATTTGTTTCAGAACCACTACCATACCTACACAACAGACATATACTCAGTGCAGAACACCATCCCTTCATCGATCATCTTACACAGTACTCACACCGACATCTACCATCACAAGACCTTCGCCTACACCACAGTGTCTTTGTGTATCATAATTAGAGGTGTAAATTTAAAAATGAAATGAAATGCTTGTTAATTATACAATTAACCATTTGCTATTTTTTTTTTTGCATGCACGCACAGTGTGGACCAATGCTGCAACCAAGCTTCTCATAGACATTGTACATACAAATATGTACGATGACAATGACGAAAAGGTTATTTGCCACAATGGCATGTGACAAAGGGTAAAAGATATCATGCACATCAATGGATACGACTTTACAAATGACCAACTTAGGGGGCGATGGAAAACTGTCGTTTATTCGTATAAGAGAGTGAAGGACAGTAACAAAACTTCTGGACAATTACACAGAAAACATCTTTCTTGGACAAGAGTGTGGATGTGGTACCACTTGTAGTGGTACAGTCCAGTCACGTACCACATGCTCACTCTTCTAGTGATGAACAAAACAATCCCACACCACGAAAAGCAACAAAAAAAAGAAAAACAGTAACAAAATGTAATGCAACATCTTCAGGAAATGGCTTCATCATTTCAGCGAGAACAACAACAGACAAGGATACAGAGGGAAAGGCATAATTTAGAAAAATTAGCAATGATGGAGAAATTAATTGAGACGCTAAACAAAAGAGAATAAACAGGACACAATAATAATAAAAACATGAATAAATCTTATGACCAATTTTCATTTAACCCAAACAAATTTATTCATGCTGAAATGATGAAGCCATACAATTTTTGCTTTTTATCACACAATTGTATTTAAAAATATTTTATAACCAATTTTTTTTATTACTTATTCTATAAATGTATTTGTTTCGTATTGGCACACGATTATTATAACATAGTTTTAATAATGTCCATGTGAATTTGTTGCTGTTCTTCACTCGAACTACTCTTATTAAAACGTGTTATTTAAAAAAATGTATTTAACATTATCATATTTATTAATACAAGCTATATTGTGTAAAGGAATAAAATAATTTATCATGATTTTTCTCTGTTGCAACAAGCATTAAATTTTGTGTATAATACATTGTTATTTTTACTTATTATACATGTTATTAACAAGTATTATGTTAATTTAATTTATGAATATACTTTAGTTTCAAAAGATTTACACATGTTAAGGTGTATGTTATTTTAATTTATTAAATATATTTAAATGAAAGTGTTATGTTGTTCAATAAAATATTTGTGTTATTTTAACAAGAACAATTTATGTTTTTACATTTCAATATTAATTATTTTTTAACTGTTTGCCATAATTAAATGAAAGGGTTAAAAAAACTTTAAATTACTTAATTTAATTTTTATTGCACATATTTTTCATAGTACATTTTCCATAACATATTTAAGAATTCCTGAACTAAACATTGCTATAACAATTGCATATGTATACATGAATGTATTGTTCAATATATGTCATCGGTAAATGTAATACTCATTCATTGTAATAAAACATGTACACATGTTTACTCGTCTGCATTATGGTTTACAATAATGACAAAAGCTAATAATACATACTATGCCAATATTTACATATGTATGTAGTAAACAAGAAATAACTATAAACAATGTTTAAAATGTGTTTTTAAACATTCATAATGAAATGTTCACATGTTTCAACAAGAAACTGTGAAAAAAGTTTTGTAATACCGAGTGATGTCATAAAACATTTTGTGCAATTGCAAATTTATGGCAGGAAAATGTTTTTTGCAATTGCACCACGTTTCCTCTGTGCAGCATCATCAGTGGTGTGTGTTGGCTGGTGATCTGTAGGCATACTTCCACCCTTCCCATAATCATCATCGAAGAACTCAGAGATATCTTCATCACCAACAAGCGTGATGTTGTGCAGAACACACGCACTGATGATTATGTACACAGTGTAATGAATGTTTTTGCAACTGCAAAATTTCAATCTTGGAAAACGACCCTTTAAATGACCAAAAGCTCTCTCAATAACCTGGCGTTTCTCAGACAGTTTGTTATTAAAGCATAGTTGCACACAAGACAAATGACCATTGTCTCTGTAAGATGTCAGCAGCCAAGTTTTAAGTGGGTATGCACCATCTCCCAGTAAATGATACCCGGCTGGGATGGATGGTCCAATCGGATTCCAAATATCTGAGTTCTTTAGGACCCGACTGTCGTGTACCCTACCTGGCCACCCAGCCAGAACATGCGTGAATGACATATCAGCATCACAAACCGCTTGTAACAACAGGGAATGTGTCTGCTTCCTGTTGAAGTAAGAGGCACCATCGACAGCTGGGGCAGGTATGCCATCGATGCAGCCAACAATACCTTCAAAGCCATTAGTATTAAATACTGTTGACATATTTAGATATTGTGCATGTTCTGGCCACTTTATAACTTGAGGCATTATGCTTTTCTGCTGACTCCTTAAAAACATTAGGGTAGTAAGCAGCTGTTTATCTAATGGCACAGGGGGTCTGCCAGGGCCTCCTTCCACCGGGGCAATGGCCATAGCCCCTAGCTGCCGCAGGACCATTTCAAACGTTATGGGCCGCATTCTGAACATTGCCACAAAGTCGACTGGCAAATAATGGGGGATGACATTTCTTGTGTACCCACACACACGGGTATGATCATCACGGAACCTGTTTGGTGGGGCATAAGATTAAATAAGCACATGTTTGGGTAATTATCATAGTTACTGTATGCAAACAGCTACATATAAATGTGAAACAAATTACATGTATTTAATTGCATATTATAAGTTAAGAGATTCCATGTATATGATAATATTTTCAATGTAATGCACATATAGAAATTGCACGGAACCCCCAACATTTTTTTTGGTTAAATGTATTTAAAATATGCTATAAATTATAGGCTTTATTACCTTGATTTAATGGTAGGCGGCCACCTTCAGACTGAAATAATAAAACTTATGAAGATATAAAACAATGTAATATGTGTAAAAAAATAACAAATCTGAAACACCTATTAATAAGTGATGCAAAATTTATTTTACATATCTTAATTTTATTATTTTTTTCAGTATCCATGAGGCTTTTTCAACCCTATTTGCTACCTGTAAATGAAGAAAAGTGACGTTATTATGTTTTATTAGTATGCATTGCATGTTAATCTTAAAATGATGAACGTTACAAAGAATGGATACAAACAATAACATATGAAATAGGCATACATCATAATAAAGTGCCGCACAAAAAAAAGAACTGTAATGTGGTGCAACTAACATAATTTTACATATGCGGCCTACCCTAGGGCCCTAGGCCTAGCCCTAGGCCTAGCCTAGGCTCAGAAGTTATAAACAACGTGTTTATTTATTACAATATTACATACCATTTTAATAAATATTACTAATTTACAACATAACAGCAGATACTGTGAACTCGTGTGCATATCTGGCATATTTAAGGTCGTCGTCGTCATTGTCGCTTAGAAAAACATCGCTCACAATTGACATGGCTAGTGCTTCTGCGTCCATGTTGTTTATGGGCGATAACAAGGCGGTTGCTACCCTCTCCCAAAGTCTATTCTTTTTGTACTTCTCTCCGCATTCTCCGCTTCCGGTGGCTCCGCGGACGGCAAAAAGAATACGCGTTTTGCAAAACGTTAACATAGCCACCAATGGGAAATGTAACTGCAGGCTGAACCCTACAAGGAATCCCGCTGTCAAGCGGGTGACGTGCCAGACATGCGCAATGGTAAAATTAGCAGTACGTTTCCGACCTTCTGCTTTAAGTATTCGTTTGCATCTCGTAAACGTTCCAAAGTTTGTATATGACAATTAGTTGTGGTTTGCATGGTAATTATTCTGCTGCTGTTAGTAAATGTCAAGAATGGTGTTTTAAATTATAGAGGTGTCTGTAGTGCATTTTGTGAGAAACATCGAAATAACGGTACTTTTAGTCAACCGCAACATTGTGAAGTTTTACGGATCTGTGTCAGTGAGAACGAGTCTCCAGAACAACATTATGGCTTATTTACATTTCTCTGAATTGAATTCACTACAATTTCAAAGCCAATACAATCTGTTTTACATGATATTATTATTACTGTTTATGTTGTGTGGGCCTAGGATAAAGCCTAGAAAAATAAAAGAATAAAAAATAATAAAAATTTTCAATGATTTTAAAATTCGTAAAAAACTTTGTGCAACAGATTTATATTCTCAATTACAAGAACAATTAATTTTATCGAGTGCAAACTAACTGTTATTAATTATTTTATTCATTGAGTGCAAACTAATTGTTAAGCCATTTTTTAGTTAAAACACTTGTAAAACAGTTACAATTAATTATTGAATTACAAGACGTTTTGTGACAAGCTGCCAGTGGCAGTGCCGGTGGACAAAATTGCTGAATATAGATACACCTCTCAAGACCAAATTTCAAGATTTTGTTTTCTGACCTAATATATTATGTGAATTTTCACAATTAACTTAATGGGGGAAGACTGTATAAAAAACAATTTAACAATATTTACACACAGAATCAAGATAATTAGACCAGATCATAACTGCAGCAAGAAATGTATAAATCATTTAGACAAATTTTATTTCAAGATGTTCTGGCTGAAGTTCTTCCGTTGATTTCAGTTATGCGATCTCAGCCAGTATAGATCTTTGTTGGTTTTGAAGACGCTTGCTGACTTCCAGCAGATCTTTGTCGAGGGCAGTTGGGAGTGTTGTTCATGGTCGCCCTCGCCAGCCAGCAATGTCAGTGGGTTTGAAATATTGGTCTATGGCCAGCTGTGCAGGGGCTTCACATAGCATGCAAAACACATTGTGTGTATATATATATATTTATATTAGTAACATTATATTAACATATAATTTTTTTTAATATATACTTTATTGGTTGATGATGATTGATGATATAGGACTTTTTTATTCCAGGATATATGAGACAGTAAACTGTGAATATTGCTACACTCGGCATACGGTGTACTGTGAACACTGACACGCTTCACCGGCATGGATTTATGAAACAGTGAACTGTGAACAATCATCATGCACTGGGCTCCCAGATGGAATAATGTAGAATCTTGCAGCCGTTGTCCATTCAACACAAGAAATGTCGGATTCAACAGTGAAATACTAAAAAAAATGTTATAAACATTATATCATGTTGAATTGCACAACGTAAAGTCAACATTATTTTATGAAGCAGTGACTGAAATATAAATATTGCTGTACTGAACCTGCAGTGTACTGTGCAGCCCCAGAATATGTAATAAATTGTGTTATATTTATGCAATGGCATTGTTTTTCTTCCAAAAAAACATTTAGCACTCTATGTGGAACACCAATTAGTATATATTTCTCAAATAATTATTTCACCATTGTCACTATGCAAGATTATTTTGGTATTCTTTGTGTGTGCGTGCGTGCATATATGTGTGTGTGTGTATATATATATATATATATATATATATATATATATATATATATATATATATATATATATATATATATATGCAGGGAATGAAAGTCCAGGCTCTGCCAAAAGTTATACAAATATCTTCATAATCATGGAAGTTATGGCTTTTTATTGAAATGTATTGGTCTGATGAAATAGCATGCTAATTAGCCATTGTTGACTTATTAATTGAGTTACTATTAATGATGACTAATGTATATTTATGACCCTACTTAATGTGTTTTGAAATTATACAAATATATTCATAATGATGGAAATTATGGCCTTTTATAAAAAGGTGTTGACCTGTTGCGTTTGTGCATTAATTAGCCAATATTGATTTATTAATTGCATCAATTGAGTTATGTATATTTTATGACCCTGTTTAATGAGTTTGTAAACCCTGAACAAATTATGCAAATATCTTCATAATCATGGAAGTTATGGCCTTTTATTAAAAGGTGTTGGCCTATTGAGTTTGCGCATTAATTAGCCAATATTGACTTATTAATTGCATCAAATGTGTTACAAATGTGTGTGATGTATATGTATGACCCTTGTTAATGAGTTTGTAAACCCTGAACAAATTATACAAATATCTTCATAATCATGGAACATGTGGCCTTTTATCAAAATGTGTCCGTCAGTTGACTTCACGCACTAATTAGCCAATATTGACTTATTAATTGCATTAACTGAGTTAGTATAAATGATATATGACTGGACTATATATATATATATATATATATTTATGACCCTACTTAATGTGCTTGCAACTCCTTAAGAAATTATTAAAATATATATACAAACAAAAAAGTTATGCCATTTTAATCATACATTTATTGAAAAATAACACAAAAATGAGAGACTTGCCTGTATACAAGATACACAAAAGTTTGGATTTTAACCGCATTAAAATCGCAATATCTTTGGATCTAACAAAGATATATTGATAAAATAAACAGTTTTGGGTTCCTTTACATGTCACGTTTCATTAAAATCAATTGCCAATGTCCTGCCATGAGATCTCATTTTTGTTTGAAGTGCCTATTGAAGAAACGTACATATTTCAGATGACAGTGGTTTTCATGATTAAGGCTTTTGACGTATTGCTAAACTGAAGATGGTTGATAAAGCCATTATGTGACAGATGCAGAGAGAAGAGCAGCCAAACTCGAGCGGGATAGACACCCAAAGTATGCAAAGGTAAATATAGGGAGAAGTAAAAAAACAAGATGGTAATGGTTAAGAGCTACAAGCTGGCAACAGATGAAGCTGTAGCAACATTTCTTCTAGACTGGCAAGTTTCATTAAAACATACTTATTACTAACATCTATGATTTTCTACCATCCACTGATTATCATTTCCATGAAAATGTTCTGTAGTTTCCTGCCTCTCTGCTATGTTATGTGCAAATGCTTGGAGCAGTAAATTGAATAAACAATTATGTCAAACCTCAGCAAGTACATGATAGGTGTGGTCTGGCTTTCTATATTATCCCATTTAGGTATATAATATGTATATTTCTTCATGAATTTGTTTTTAACATAACATAGCAGTCCTACGAAATGATAAAGATAAAAAAATTATAAACATAATGTGATTGCAAACAACTCCCCAAAGTAATGATATTTCAATGCTAGTGTTGTACTTCTTTGATTGACAAAAAGAGGTATTTTGTATTATAAAAGTGTTACTGTGTATGTGAGATGGTCACCTGAGGAATATATATGTTTACTTGAGTCTTGTCATTGTTGCCATCCAATAATTTTTGCTACACCGACTTCTAAAAGTTAATTAAACTTATGGCACAATAAATATGTGGCATGATGGAGAGCAAGCAACAATATTTTTCGCATTCTGAATGAGTGGGTTTACCTAAAACTATAGGTGTCCATGTAACACACAAGCTTAACCAGGTTTTATAAAAACCAGTACTTTGACTCCGGGCGCAGCACCACACCAAGGCAACAACATTGATTCTGATGTATTGTTTTTTATCATTTCATAGGACTGCTATGTTATGTTAAAAACAAATTCATGAAGAAATGTACTGTAGTGTCTGTAAGAAATACAAATAAATGGACAGTATATATAGGTTATAATTTCATTTTCAGGAGTAAAGATGCTGATAGTTCTGCACAAGCAATCATGACATGAGGTCAGTGAGAAAAAAAAATTAGAATAACATTTCAGTCAACTTTCTAAATGAATGCCACATTACAAATAGTGGTAAATATATAGGTATGAATAGCCTTCATTCAGTAATTACTGTCTGGCTTAGCGTTTCTCAGAGAAATTGAGTTGGTGATGGAATCACTTTGGGATCAACAGATATTTCCCGAGGACTGGATGCTGCGCTATACAAGAAGTTACCATGTTGTCGTGGTTGATTTGTGCTTTTGATGTCGATGTTGGCATGAAATGTATTTTCTCACTGTTTATTTACTGTTTCCTTTCTCAAATCACTGGGAAGCATTAAACCAAACTGCAATTATTAGTATGTATTAATATATATATTAAAATTATAACATTGATGTATTGTAAGTGCATCTCCTCTGGGGCGCTGAGGTCCATTCACATCTTTCTGTGTTCATTCACTTCCTTGGACCAGTGTCCTCTGATTTACCAATTGGCGATGTATTTCAGAAAACAGAGTTATTTACTTACTTGTTTTTGATATGCACAGCTTTTCTGGAAAACCTTTCTCTTACCTGAGACAATTCAGTGGTAATCTGTTACTCCAGATGGCAAGTGGTTTGTTGCTCCATGGGTTAGTGTATTAATGCAATACTGTCACTGCTGATGTTACATATTAAACAAACTGATGGTACATATTAAATAACCATTCCATCAACATATTTGATTTGGTTTAATTGACACAATTTTGTTTATAGACTTCACTTGTACCAGTCTGTAACAAGATTCTTTCAACATGTGCTAGGCTAGGAGCCAATTTCATGAAGTATCTGTACCTTATGAACCTTTGTATAAGGTACTCAATTCAGAAAATTTCTGTATTACAAATTTCTGTATTACAATTGTTTGTAATGCTCTCCGTGTTTTCTGCGATTGTTCTGAGTTATGTAATCGTCATCAAACATCTGCGTAAGTCCTTCGTACGGTAGAAATGCTTCGTGAAACTGACACTAGATGTAGTAGTTTTATACAATGTATGATGCTTTTGTATTTACAGAAGCGTTGCTACTGTAATCAATAAATAATGTGTTTCTGTATATTAATGTTTTGTTCCCAATATATATATATATATATATATATATATATATATATATATATATATATATATATATATATATATATATATATATATATATATATATATATATATATATATATATATATATATATATATATATATATATATATATATATATACAAAACAAAACAATTGAAATGCTTTGCTGAAATGCATTTACAAATGCATAATCAAAACATGTGACCCAAACACATTTGCATGCATTCCTGGACAATGGCATTTGCAGTTGAATTAATTGCATGCCTTCATGATGCACACGTTCAGCACATGACTTTTTACACCGCTTTTTAGGTTATTGGTCTGCATCAAAGCAGCCACACCGGTCGTCTTCCCGGCCATATACACAGCACCATCGTAGATGGGGTGCGCTTTGCCCCACATTGAATGTGTCATTGGAATTACAAAAACTGTATGGGAAGGCAGTGTTAGTTGAACCATTTTTCATTCCTTTTGATATCTAGGGCATAATCATATTCATAAGTAAAAATTGGTTTACTCACATAAACTACAATTATTAGTAGATCATTTTATACCAAGGCAACATATCTAGTATGCACAGATAATTATATGTAGCTGATTCAAATAGGGTTAGTAAGCTGACTGAACTAACACTTAGTGTGTGGTAAGTTGAGCCACAGTGTGGCGTAAGTTGGGTAAATGCTTGATTTGTATAATTTACGTAGGCCGTGTACTAAAATGTCATAACAACTCAGCCAACACATCTACCCAATGGATACAACACGTCTCTGACAAGTCTACTCGCTTAATTAACAAGTCAACACACTTAATTAATACAAATTTATAGGCCAATTGCAACCAGTGTAAATAACTGCTAATATATTGCTTTGTAGCTATCCGATGTCCCAATTTGCTCAGAAAATGAATTGATTGGTTCTGACAAATAGCACTTACTGTACGTCAATCATGTTCTAATAACATGTTCAATCACTGAGTGGTACCATGTAACTGTCGCTATTGTAGCTTCCTGGAAAACATGGCTGGCTCAACTAATACGTACTGCCTTCCCCGTTGCCATATTTTCGCCTGCTTGAATCAATAACATCTATTATAACAATTATTATATAGCCTATATAATAATTGCTATAATAGGTGTTATATAGGCAGGGTTGACCGAATTACTTTTATTTTGTACTTGAGTAAAAGTCAAAGTAGCTGGTAAAATAAACTACTTGAGTAAAAAGTCAAAGTACTTTTCAAAAGTACTTACATTATCTTTAATGAGAGCTCACAACATCAAGTAAATTCAGTTAAATACAGAACTTAATTAATGATGAGGCACAACCTATCTTTTTATCGACCTGTTCCACTGGGGTATGGGAGGAGCTAGATTGTACAACAGGATATGTATAGGTAGGTGTGATTATATCTGAGTAGGTAGAGGGTCAGTCCAGTACTAGTAGTAGCCTCTCAGGGAAACTGGTCAGAGTTAATACAACCTACCACTGCCCATAGTAAAATTAACAAAGACATTTGATGCCTAGCTGATCAAGCCATCTTGCTTGTAATCCCCCACCTTCTCATGTCTTCCCAGACATGTCTTATCAGCTCACACAAACATTGAAACAACACACTTTAACAGCTAGCTGTGTTGGTTACCTGATACCAGCTGGGGCTAGAATTGATCAGAAGACAGACCAGTGCAACAGAGGAATGCTGTTGCTAATTGCAATTAAAAGTGACCTGTCAGGGCCCCGGTCCCTGTCCTTGATATTATTTATGGGTCAGCTTGAATAAGCCATTGCTGGGAAAGGATGCTGCCAAATGGCAGAGTATCAATTCTTTACTGTTTAGTTTTGTAGAGTAATCATTATTATGAATTTATTAATGAATTTTATTCGTGAAAGTAAAATGATGTTTAATGCTGACGTAAGCCGGTAAGGCCGTTGCTGACAATGCCAAGGGCAATGCCAATGAGCGAACATCGCGTCATCGGTTCTCGTTTTCGATCCACGATGCGCGTTCGCTCACGAATATCAGAATTGTGTCAGTGTATGGGGATTATCAATACATTGTCGAAATTGCAAATTTTAATATTTATAATACGTATTGGAAACTTACTGATTAGTAGTTTATATGGTGCAACGGAGACATTTGCATCGTGGTTTGAGATGGCGTTCAAGCGTTGTGTGCTCGAAGTAACATTTCGTGTCAACGGCCTTGACCTGACCTATGCCAATATTTGGCAGACTTCGTTCACTGACTTAGATATAAAACGGTGGTTGCGTCGATTTCCCGAAGACAGGTATGCATGCAAATATGATCGCGAACTGGCATGCGATTGAATGATATTAATAGCTTTTGGCCTGGCGACTATGAACAGTTTTTGAAATGTTGACGGTGGAACCCCACCGGCACCGCCCGGCAGCAGCGGTTTGGGAAAAAAAATAACGAAAATATATTGCGAAGTAAATAAAAGTAACGGAGTAAAAAGTCGCGTTACTTTAGATAAAACTACTTCGTTACAAGTAAAAGTATTTAGCGAAAATTCTACTTCGTTACATGCCAATTACTTGAAATAACTACTCAAGTATTGTAACGAAAGAAGTACTTTTACTTCGTTACATGCCAACCCTGTATATATAGCTTATAGCCAACATATGCATAGGTGACATCTAAATAGCTATTTCCCGGTCAGACTGAAAAGTTAAAGAGAGAGTTCAGAGTTACATTGTCATTGGTGAATAAGGCCAAGTAATCGTACTTGATTACATTGCTAAAGTACAGTTTTTTGTAAGCGGGTTAGTTGAATGTCAGTAATGACGCTGTTTAGCTGCTAGCGCTTCGCGGGAACACCCACACAAAACGGAGTGGCTCTTCTCGACGAATTCACGAAGGCGAGCAAGAGTCGGATAAGCGAGATTAATACGTGCAGAATCTACCTTCAGTGCTGGTCACTAGATGACACCACTGTAAAAATTAACCAATCGTGACACGTCATGTCGCCGCGCATTGTTTATATTCGTCGCGGAGCAACCGACAAGACAATTGCAGCGTTGTTTCGGCTAGACATTCAAATATTCTGTGAATGTCGCATCAGCCACGTATTCTTTCTCTGCATAGTTCAAGGTAACTATAATACCCGGCTTCTATCGAAAGTTACAACATGTCCAACTTCACAGAAAGAGATAACAAAGAAAATGGCAATTTAAGTCAAGAGTCGTGTCGTGAACACCCGCCCGCGCATACCGTGGCGACAGTTGGGTTATCTGGTTATCACAAATCCGTGCATGTTTTGTTTCTACGTTCGGAAAATATACGAAATCGTACACATTTAGGCAAACTATTTCTGAATGATGTGCATATATGTACCATCACTGCCAAAAAGATAGTGCCGCTGCATGTAATATGCTTATGTCATGACGTTATGACTTATGTTCAAAGAAAATGTAAAAAGGTGGACTTATATAGTTCTTGTATATAGCTTACCCTCTTTTGATACTTACATGAGCTACAGGGAAATATTTGTTTGGATAACAGTATCATTACCTGTCATGCGCATTCATCTACACAAACGGCCATGCAGAGATTAATTGTACTCCGTAATCGTGTAATTGTAAAAAAAAGTAATCATACTCATACATTACATTGGTGAATAAGACCGACTAATCATACTTGATTACATAGCTAAAGTAATTGTAATCCTGATTACTATCCCAGGTCCCATGCAACTACATTTAATGCAAGCTAGCAGGCCTTTCTCTTCGTTCGTACTTAATGCATGCACAGGGATTGTATTTTAACATCTTAATTATATTAGGTGTCAACATTACCTAGCAATCTAGACACACTTTATTTCTTTAGTCTTAAATGGTTTCACATTTTCTCGCACATTTGTTCACCGCAAATGAGAACGGTACATCAAAATGGCGACCTAAAAAACAACAAGTTAAAACGACAATAAAATGCTAAAAACCGACGAAAGTGGAGTTGAGAAGGATATTTCTCATTTTTCGTGACCACTATCCCCCTTTTTCATGAGCAAATGTTGACACCTATGTAATATTGTGTTTGATTTGGTATTGTATAACATTGTTGACAATAATAAACTGACACATGTTTTTTATTTAGTATTTTGAGTATATTCTTGATATATATTTCTAATCACAACTGTAATCATGATTGCATGCAAATGTATTAAAAAAAATGGTTATACTCATTTTCTAAGTCACCATACTTGTAATCATACTAATAAATATTAACAGTAATCATACACATAATCGCTTACATTGGTGATGTATTTGCCCCCATCTCTGCTTGAACAGAAATATATGCATTTACCACTCATTCCTCCAAGAAAGCCTTGACAAGTTGGTCGTGGGGCGCTGGGCAGTGGTCGTGTGGTAGAGCATCAGGCTTTTGGTCAAGGGACCGAGGTTTGAAACCACCTACTGCCATTTCGAAACTTGGGCAATTTCGGTCACCCCACTTTGCCCATGTCTTCCGAAAGAGACGCTAAAAGCCGTTGGTACCTTTTATCTGGTGTCTATGCTAGGGGAAGTAAAAGATCCCACACGGGGAAATGGAAAAAACCTGTCATGGACTCACTGTGCCTAACTGTGCTGGTGATCTCAATCTCTAAACTCACTATACGACCTCCCGGTTTAGCTGTGATCAGCTATAAAGGGAGTATCTCAGCAAGCTTCAAACAGCTTCGGTCATCTATTTGTCATCTACTTTTTCTTCCTAGAGTTGATGCAAACAGTGGAGCTATGGTTTTCGTGGTTGCTGCACAAACTCAATGGAATTCATTCCCTGTTAATGTTAGGTCAATAGGTAACAAAATAACATTTCACCGTCACCTGGACAGTGTTTAACTTTGCTTTCCCTCCTTGGCTCCCTGGCATATTCATCCATCTATTGTGGGGCGTGATGGCATACTGGTGAGAAGGCCAAACTCTCAATTGAGAGAACCCGGTTTCAAATTCCACTGCGGTCGCTTCGAACCTTTGGCAAGTTTAATTGATCACCGCATGTTTCCACAGTTCACGCAGCTGTATAAAGGAGTACCTGGCAATACAGACAGTGGTGGAAATGTGAACGAATAGTCATCGCGTAATTGCAGCAGAGAAGTTGAGATGGCCTTGGGATGAACAGCTCTGTCGGGGGTGAAGTGTAAAGTGCTTTGAGCGGTCATATGGACTGTATACCGCGCTATGTAAGAATGTACCTTTACCTTTTTACCATTACAACTGTATGCCAATTTTGAGATTGCCTAACCCCTTTCTTTTGATTCGCATTTGAGGTTGGGTATCTGAGGAATTAGTCCCAATAGGTGTTTTTGTGTTGTATTAGACTCACCACTGGCTGGCATACTTTAAGGTTTGCAACATGAACAGACAGAAGGATGGCCACCTTCAGAAGCCAAAGTCAATGACACGCCCCAAGGTGTGGACAGAAGCCGTGGAGGAAGCATACCGGTTCCAACTGGCTGGCTACAGAGATGAGAACGAATACAAGTCCATTAAGAGTGTGGCTGAGGTACAGTTGTCAGTTGTCTCGAACTAGGGTTACATGTTGTTGTTTATGGGACAGGGATTGGCCTTCCATGGGGGCTGGTGGTGAATCTGTAAGGCACTGTTTGAATAACAGGGCAGTGCACATTTTTTGCAAAATGGTATTTTTTATGTCCGAACTACCACCCACAATGAGGAGGGGAGACATGAACAATAAGTGATGCTCCCCTGTCACCTAAATTGTGTAAATGCTAGCATCGTGAATATGTTAAAAAACAAAATTGTCTTAGAATGGCGGGTTACACATAGATCTATGAAAAAAGGTTGGACTCTCAGTAAGCCAATGGCTTCCTTGACCACTTGCCATCTGAGTATTTTGCCTTGGATGGCAGTCTTGTTAAATATATCAAAGATGCTCACCTATTTTAGCAATGTGTAAAATGCTGCATACAGCATTGTCATGGGGGACTTTCATGTGAAGATGTTTGTTTTATTTTTTAAAAAATTTAATTGGATGTTTAGTTTCTAAGTGCAGTGATTATACCTGCTGAAGCTAGAGACTGGTGCATTGAAGAACTTTTATTATTAGGTTGTGGCAACCTAATAATCTGAAATAATTTAAAGTAAAAAATGTTGATTGTTTAAGAATATGAACGTTGGGTGTACGTTTTCACAACAGTAACAAATAGTACACCTGTAGTTTTGAAATGACATTTACTTTTAACTTATAGTGATAATAACTCATAGTGATAATAAAGTTGGCAATTGCTTTGAATATGATGTTTAACACTTTAAAAGCACTACAGTGTTCACTGTTGTGCAGTCACTGAGTTGTGTTGAATTTGAACCGTTTGTCAACCTTTAAAATGCTCTGAAAATATAAATGTGGGACCTCTGTAATTTAGAATAAAATTAAAAAACATCCATCATTTATATGAATCATGATTTTCTTCTAACCACAGTTATCGATTTACCTTTTCTTCTAACCACAATTGTCGATTTACTTTTTCTTCTAACCACAACTATCGATTTACTTTTTCTTCTAACCACAACTATCGATTTACTTTTTCTTCTAACCACAACTATCGATTTACCTTTTCTTCTAGTTCATAAGGAATTCTGGGACTAGTTCTTCTGCTCGCCAGAATTCCTTATTCTACCTAGATCAATAGAAGTGGTTAGAAGGAAATCGTTATTCATATATTATTTACCAACATAATGAACATGTTCATGAATCCACCATTTAAATTGTATATTTGTACAAAGAATACGTGTGCACCATGTGCTATTAAATTGAAATGGACTGTAAGGAACAGGAATGGGGTAATAAGATTGCAGTTATTTGTGATGTGACAGGCACTCATTTAACAGGGATATTGAAAACATAATTATCACAAATACCACCTAAACCTATCTGACCTAAATAAATTATTTATTTCTTATCTTTCCTGTGAATTTTATTTGATGATCCTGTACTTGGCTTCTAAATAGCTCCTGCAACAATGTTGGCATTTAGGCAGCGAATAAATACGCTTTGTACAGCAACAACAAGTTGAGAGAAAATATGCCGTGTCATATTGTCCAGCATGTTGTGTGGTGATGGGATGTGGATGTCATTTTGTGACCAACTCTATATTTCAGCCGAGTTACCCAGCGTTGCATGGGACAAAGAGGCAACCACTGCATGAGCTTATGACTTGTGCTACCCAGTCAAATTTTGGTAGGGCAATGCCATGGCAGTGACAATCTCATGCCCAAAAAACATGTACAGTTTCACAAGGCATTCTTATGTGGGTGTTTGATGTAGACCACGTAACTCGCTAAAATCATAGCAAACTTAGCCAATTTTTATGTACAAACCATCGCCATGGACCCCCAGATATGCCTACAAAATGTCATCCTCGTACATGCAAAACTAATGGAGATATGAGGGAACATACAGAGTCACAAATTACTTTATAGAATATATTATTATAGCAGAATTATCACATGGTCACTTCTGACCCATTGATGACATGGCCTTTGTCGATGCAGGTTGACCGTTGGCCACACAATGGATATGTGAAGAAACTGCAGAGGCGCGATGGCTGCTTCTACTACTACAACAAGAACCGCGAGTGCTCAGACAAAGACGTCAATAGGACAAAGATGTATGCTTATTGACCACCTAACATGTTCACGTTAGCTCCGTTTACAGATATAGCTGCTGAGATTGTTGTTCACTTTTTCATGCAAGAGGTCTAGTCCGCGGTGGTCTCTACCCTGGTTCTAGTCCCTGCTGGCTGCTACCCGGTATTTGTCATTCTCACAGCTTTGACACGGGACATTTCTGGAGTGCATTCATAAAGTCTATGGATGTTACTTCAAAAAACAGTAAATTATGGTTCTGTTTTAGGCATATGACTTTTGTCATCCAAAATTGTATTGTGTATTTTATTACATGTGTTAGCAAGTCAGACACCAGTAAAGGTTTGCTCTAGAGGGATCCATGTGATAGAACATTGGCATATGGGATTGCTTTAATTTGTAACGTGTATTGCTTTATTCCAGGATGAACATTTAATTTTGTCATAATTTGTGCTCACCGTGCTGGTCATTAATCTACCCCAGCCGCTGCATATATGTATTTTCACCACAACGTCTACAACTCAAAGATATGCATAGATAATGCTGCAGTGCAATTGCAAGTTTTCATATGTTCAACATCATCAGCACATGTATTCAAACGTTAGTTCACTCAGATATTTACTCTTGAAATTAAGACTTGTTCATGAATGAGAAACTGAAAAGTTATTTACACCAAAGAGCATATAATATATTGTGTTGATATACTAAATGCGTTAACCAAGTAAGGCCTGTTACAGTGAAAACCTGCCATTCTACCCATGTGATATCACGTCAACAGACCATGTCTGTAATGGACATATTTCCACCTGCAATCAATAACTGCGTACTGGTTTTATTGTGTAGTTGTTGAATTTTAGCACATTTCAAAGCAAGAGATGCATTAGGATCACTTACGTTAGTTTGACAGAAAGAAGTGTTCATGACAACTGTCATTTTTGCACAATATCATCAATATCATGGCAGTAGAGCGTCTCATATTTGTCATTTCTGTATTTGACAATCAATGTCAACGTCATTAAACACGTTTTTGTTATTTACAGTCACATCTCTTTGTTTCACTTTGTCTACAACCTATACTTGTAAATGTGTCTTCCTGAACACATATGTCCCATATATACAATATATGTCTTCATGAACACATCATATATACCATACATGCAATATATGTCTTCATGAAAACATCATATGTCCCATACAGACAATATGTGTCTTCATGAACACATCATATATATACCATACATGCAATATATGTGTCTTCATGAACACATCATATGTCCCATACATCTATCTACGATTTAGATTCAACAATCGTTGTGTAATATGCTACATAAGTCCATTTAATATACTCCTGTCATGTATGGGGGTTTACATGTATGACCAAATACAATACTACATTGACTCGTGCCACGTCAGCATCTCATTTATTACAAACACATGGCAAGTATAGCAACCAGGCCCAAAGGCACGTGGGGAGGGGATAGCTGAGGTCTCAGCCTCCCAGTTTCCACCAATTTTGGTCCACCTCCCACCTGTTGTTGAGGCCTACTTCCTACCTCCCACCATTTTTTTTTAGGATAAACATGCCTTTTACCATTGGCCCAGTCAGAATTTGCCATGCCAAAAACCAATAAAAACATCATTGGCCCTTTACTGACCCCATTCACCAAAACCTGATTGGGCCAATGATTGATAACCATCATTGGCCCAATCATGACTTTTTCCGTGACAAACAAATGCCAGTTAAGCTTTATTTCAACAACAACAACAACATTATAAAAAATAGCCAAAAAAAATATAAACCAGTTTTGATGTTGAAAAGGGCAAGAAGAAGTGTGACATCAGTCAGAATTTGCCATGCTAAAAACCAATAAAAACATCATTGGCCCTTTACTGACCCCATTCACCAAAACCTGATTGGGCCAATGATTGATAACCATCATTGGCCCAATCATGACTTTTTCCTTGACAAGCCAATGCCAGTTAAGCTTTATTTCAACAACAACAACAACATTATAAAAAATAGCCAAAAAAATATAAACCAGTTTTGATGTTGAAAAGGGCAAGAAGAAGTGTGTCACTTATAACACTTGTCCAATTACCATAAATATAATAAGAAGCAAATAATTACAGTATGTAACATGCATGATTACAACTTTGTTATGACACTAGTAAAACGTAACATCAAATAATTGCATGCACCCGTTATTTCACGTATGAGTTGATAAAAAACTATCCGGAGTTTTCGAGTAAAACAATGTTCGTGGCTTTTCTTGAATGGGGCACTAGTACATTTTCTTGAATGGGGCACTAGTACATTTTCTTGAATGGGGGGCACTAGTACATTTTCTTGAATGGGGCACTAGTACATCTTAATACCACTTTTTTACAGCCTGTCGCACTTACACTGTCTGGCAGACAGCAAAACATAATATGTATGTTGTTCTGTTGCCGAGAGTGCCTCACAAGTTCATCGTGGGTGATGATGCTCTGTGTCAAATCTCTTTGGAGTGACAATAGGATGGGGCTGCTGAGGCGTTTCTGTAGCATCGTGTATGTGTCCGGGAAATTGTTGAGCTCACTTTAACCATTGTTGATGCAGCGCAATTACAAGAACATTGAACTGCTCTGGTAATGCTTCTCTGTTGACACTGGCGTAACTAGAGGGGGGCGATGGGGCAGATGTCCCTAGCGGCACATTTGGGGGGGAGGGGGTACTTTGGGAGAGCAGTGACTAGTAAACGCTGACTAAGCTTTTTCTGTCGATAACCATTTGCGCCATTGGATAAAGTGTATCGCGTTTGACTAAAAAATAACCCATTTTTGCTAGCATCATGTTCGTTTAAAAACATGCAACGTACGTGTGAGTTTGTTGTGGTCTTCTTGCTCATTTAAACGTAGTAGAATTCACGAAGTCGAGGAAATGGGGGTCATGGCCGAAAGGAGGACGTGTCTCCCGGAGAAGACGAAAGGCGGGAGGACGCCAATGATGCCGGCCTATCCTGTCACTGTAAGCGCAGGTGAGGCGAGAGCAGCTATCTATTCAGTATGTTGTTCGCTGATCGCAGTTGGGGGTTTTGTTGGAGGTTTAATTCTTGGTTTTGTTGTGTTATGAATTTCTGGTTGAAATGTGGCTGCGCTGAATGACTCAACATTTTGATAGCCGATTGCTACTGTGGTGTTGGAGCAAATAACTACAAGTATATACTCATTCCATTATTGCGCTCTTTGTTGGAGGGGGGCATTGTTACACTTGCTCCCAGCAAGCATCACCTTCTGCATATTAGCATTGTTTTGGAAGCGTCTATGAATATCTTTGAAAGGAACAGTGGCCTTGCAACTTGTACCTCGACACACACAGACCGTTCTCATAGGTGGGATCTGGATTAAATTTCAACAATATGGCTTATTTTTATACACCAAGAAAACCATTATCATTAACAAGCTATGTCGTCAAGGCTGTATATACACCGGCTTACAACGTTCGCCAAACCGGGCATCGAGTTCCATCAAAGTGCAATCAATGTTACTTTTAGAATAAATTTTAAACTGTCCACTCCTACATATCGTTCTCTATCTACGCAACAACCACCCTACTTGCCTAGTCTCCTGCATCTTTCAAATATCCCTAGGCAGCTCAGATCATCCATCTAACAACACCTTAATGTTCCTAATACTAAACTTAACTTGGGCAAACGTGCTTTCTCTGTCGCTGCACCTATAGGGCCTGGAATGAACTCCCCATCACTTTGAAAACATCTGAGGCTATAGCTACCCTCCGAATAAACTTCAAGACATATTTATTCCAAATTGCATTGCCATCATAAATCTTCGGTGGTCCATCGTTCTGATAATGACTTTTGCGCGTCCCTGTTCACGATTGTGCTTAATGAGTGTTGCCCCTCTGAGCTCAGATTCCTGTCGCTTTGTTTCGGATGTCATTGTTGTACAATTACTCTGGCCACCCGTACATCCTCTCCACTACGCTCTGTCGTAATGTTGCATTTAACTTCCCGTGTTTTTGTCTCGATCCCAGTTGACGTGACTGCATTGCCAGCTTTGCTCCAGGCGTCGTCAGCAGGTCTTCAAATCGCTCATCTGTTCTCAAAGCCGTTACTGCCAAAATTATGCTTTCAACCAGCACCATACTTTATGTCAGCTCAGTCATCGTCGCTTGCAACAGTCGATTAGGTGACTGAAGAAGATCGGTCACTGCATGGAGCAGCTGGGTGAACGACGAAGACAAACTTCGGTTCTTATATTTTAGTCACTAGTCCAACTGCAAACATCACCTGGCTAGATGGGTGAATGCTCATCAAGCACGTTGTCTTAGGCAGCGTAGATGGTTGTCAATTATAACTTAAATTGACATGCATGCAGTTTAATTTATATAGTGGCTTGTCCAACGTTAACAAATGGGGTCACATAAAGTAAACTACGTCACGCTCAGGGGTGGGGTGTCCGTGTAAGTATTACGAAGCGTTACATGGGGTAGGGATGTTTTGGCGATCGACGTTGCGTTCTTTGTTCAACAGATTGTTTTGCCCGCTAAGCTGTTGACATCAGACCGACAGTGCTGCTCATCGGTTGTTTTGCCCGCCAAGCTGTCGACATCAGACCGACAGTGCTGCTCATCGGTTGTTTTGCCCGCCAAGCTGTCGACATCAGACCGACAGTGCTGCTCATCGGTTGTTTTGCCCGCCAAACTGTCGACATCAGACTGACAGTACTGCTTACCGATTGCTATGCCAGTTTAGGGGTATATTTCAACTGAATTCCAAATGAAAAGGAATGCGGACTCAACCTTGCATCAGTGAGGTCTGACGAGGCGTCCGAAACGTCTGCAAAAATGTGGTGTGCCGACAGAAAGCTCTACAAGAGACTGGTCTGTTGTATCCCTATACCTGGAAAACTCGTGTGCGTACATGGATGATGTTGAATTGGAGAGATGAGGAGGACGTAGACATTCCATCATTGCACTCACCATACAACACTGATGTAAGGGACACCAATAATCCCCACTGGCAGGAGCTATATAACACCTTTGGGAGGATGAGGATGTCTACATTTTTCTTACAATGTCTGGGTAAGCACATAAGTAGAAGGGCGTATGTTTTATAGTGGCTTATCTAGGATCTCGCAAAGGGAGGCCAAGGGGTGGGCCAAGGGGTGGGCCAAGGGGTGGGCCAAGGGGTGGGCCAAGGGGTGGGCCAAGCCTAGTTACCCATACAACCATGTATAAAAAGTAAGCCAAGTAGGCCATTGCATGGCGCAATGGCCTCCCCCTAAATACGCCACTGATGTTTTAATTTGCCATCAGTGCATCAGCACCAGACAAGAACTCCCAAGGGCTTCACTACACGCGTCGTTTACACATATTAAATGTGCGTATACGTGGACCTTTGATTTATTATTAGCTATATCTCATTGTAGCTAGGGAAGGTTCGGTAATATGAGCTGCTTTTTTGGCATTGATATTCTGAAGCCGTATGACTATATATTTGCTATATGCAAATTTGATGTAAAATTTCTCGTTGTAGACTATTGCTGTGGACATTATTGCACACGTGGGTTGTTTACATTATTGCACACGTGGGTTGTTTACATTATTACACACGGGTTGTTTACATTACTGCACACATGGGTTGTTTGCGTTATTGTTGTGTTGTTTACATTATTGCACACGGTTTGTTTACATTATTGCACACATGGGTTGTTTGCGTTATTGTTGTGTTGTTTACATTATTGCACACGTGGGTTGTTTACATTATTGCACACGCGTGTTGTTTACATTATTGCACACGTGGGTTGTTTACATTATTACACACGGGTTGTTTACATTACTGCACACATGGGTTGTTTGCGTTATTGTTGTGTTGTTTACATTATTGCACACGGGTTGTTTACATTATTGCACACATGGGTTGTTTGCGTTATTGTTGTGTTCTTTACACTATTGAACACGTGGGTTGTTTACATTATTGCACACATGGGTTGTTTACATTATTGCACACATGGGCTGTTTACATTATTGCACATGTGGGTTGTTTACATTATTGCACACGTGGGTTGTTTACATTATTGCACACGTGAGTTGTTTACATTATTGCACACGTGGGTTGTTTACATTATTACACACGGGTTGTTTACACTACTGCACACATGGGTTGTTTGCGTTATTGTTGTGTTGTTTACATTATTGCACACGTGGGTTGTTTACATTATTGCACACGTGGGTTGTTTACATTATTGCACACGTGGATTGTTTACTCTTTCTATGAGGACGAGGAGAACATTTTCTCAAAATGGTTCATATTACATTACGCGTTGGAAATATGATACAACAGGCGTGAGTTATCATATTACCCAAGATGGTCCTAGACACACCAGAGTCACAGCCTAACCCTACACAAGAGTCGTTACTGAACATGGGTACACGCACGAAAGTAGTTTCCGGGGGTGAACAGGCCAGCGGTTCTCAGCGTGACGGGGTGTGGGATCTCAAAGTAAAAAAATAGCGTGACATACTTTATGGATAGTCCCCATGAAGACGTTTCAGTTTGCCGTATTAGGTATTGGCAACCACTCGCCTTCTTATACATTATATGGCATATGTCAGTTCAATTAACCCAATAGACCCCTCACATTGAATTACGTGTGTGCTGCTTTTCCCCAGGAAACTGAGGCAGATTTTGAAAATTATGGATGCTTCTAGTTTTTAAGCTGTAGTTTCAAAAGTATTGATATCTTATAATTGCACGTTATGTTTATTTTGAAGCAAATAGAATTATCTATGCAATGGTATAACTGTGGTGTATATAAGCCTGTTATATGTTGTCATTCTGAGGTGTGGAACTTCGGAAATAAATTTTTGGAACAAATATTGAGTGAAGTTTGACATGATAGTCATATTTTATAACAATAACATCACCAACTGCTGGCTCCACACAAGGAAATGTTCTTCCTATGCATGATACTGCACAAAGAATCCAATATTGCACAAATACACATTGCACGTCAGACATCCAAAGCATGTCTCAATTGCACGTCCAGATGGCCTTTTCACTCCGTTTTTGTGACACAACTGATAAGCTCATTTTGATGAAAATGAGTTGTTAGAGTTCTCATCAGGGATGTCATCACTACTATTACTTGCCACCTGAAACAAACAAACAGCTACAGTAATGAAAACAGAATAAGAATAAAAAATGTTATGCATTTGTCACATGTCATATCCATCACAACAATGTAAAATTATAATTTTTACAAGCAGCCAATAATTACAACAGTACCCCTAGCTGGCAGATAACCCTGTTGAAACTTGGAACTTAATTAGTGTTGCTGCTAGGGGTAGTGTAGTACTACTATACCACCCCTTGCTATAGTGATGATTACACAAAATAAGTAATGTCACTGGACACAACTGTCTCAGATCTACACAGTGTTAAGTTGGTAGATTAGCCTTATATTTGACAAGGATAACATTTGGGAAAGTACATATGACAGCGTGCTGCATTTTGAGATTGATCTTGACATCAAGTTTATAACAATGAAAAACAATACATTTGTAATACTAATACATTCTAAGTGATTTTTGGTTATTCATCAGTTAGCTACATACCTCGATCGTTGCATCTAATAGGTGACTCAGGTAGTCAGATAGATTTAGTTCTTTGTTCTTTAATTCTGTGGAAGCTTCTTGGACAGATCACTCGGCAAATCACTAGCTGTCTTCCTACTCAAGTTTGATTACAAGTTTAGATAATTATAGTGTCAACTAGTAATATATGTCATTTACACTGGTATATACAACTAGATCTTACATGAAACTATTATCATAATCATTTAGATACACAGACTCTTATTGCTATGTAACATAACCAAAACTATGTTGCTCAGGCGTAGATGTTTTAAAATTCCAAGGGTGTGAATCAACCATCTCCTGTAACTAATACAGGGGCCATGCACATAGTTTCCCTAGGGTGGGTCATTCATGGTAACCTCCCACGACCTGTAAAGTCCCAAACACAGGCTGTCTACACTAATGGGTTTCAGGGGTGCCTGGTTAGTGGCTCCGAGTGACAGTGCTGAGTGATGCACTCACTATAGATATAGAGTGAATCAGCTGTTGAGTTCACTGTCATTTACACTCCCATCCAAATCACGTGATTTTTCTCAGAAACGAAATAGTCAGTTCTTTACTCCCACCCGTAGGCAGAGTACAACTATTTGGAGTCTATGTAGGCAGAGTACAACTATTTGGAGTCTATATAAGGCAGAGTACAACTATTTGGAGTCTACATCTGTTCCGTTTTCCTCCAACAGCGTCAGCTTGTGGGTTGGCCTCTCCAAATATGTGGCCTTCTTGGTTCGCTTGCCCTGCTTCGTAAGGCTAGAATTAGCCACAAGCTGTGCACAGCCATAAAATCAAACCTTTTCTGATACCTTATTTTCAAAGTGAAATGTTTTAATAACACATTAAAATAACATTTTAGTGATGTTTATGTTCCTTTGTCAAACATGTTTTCATGATGTTATATATATGTTTTAATAAAACATTGTTCAAAAATATTTTTCAAATGTTTCCAAGATGGCACATTTTTATATCATTATAACATTAAAAAAAAAACATTTTTATGACATTTTAGAAAACATTTTTATGATGTTTTTAAAACAGTATTGTGTTTGCTGGGCTCAGCCATAAAATCAAAGCTTTTCTGATACCTTTCAAAGTGAAATGTTTTAATAACACATTAAAATAACATTTTTGTGATGTTTATTTTCCTTTGTCAAACATGTTTTCATGATGTTATATATATGTTTTAATAAAACATTGTTCAAAAATGTTTTTCAAATGTTTCCAAGATGGCACATTTTGATATCATTATAACATTAAAAAAAACATTTTTATGACATTTTATAAAACATTTTTCTGATGTTTTTAAAACAGTATTGTGTTTGCTGGGCTCAGCCATAAAATCAAAGTTTTTCTGATAAATTTCAAAGTGAAATGTTTTAATAAAACATTAAAATAACATTTTTGTGATGTTTATGTTCCTTTGTCAAACATGTTTTCATGATGTTATATATATTTTTTAATAAAACATTGTTCAAAAATGTTTTTCAAATGTTTCCAAGATGGCACATTTTGATATCATTATAACATTTAAAAAACATTATTATGACATTTGAGGAAACATTTTTCTGATGTTTTTAAAACATTATTGTGTTTGCTGGGAATGTTTTAATGATGTTTTAAAAACATCACTGAAAAATGTAAAATTACGTTATCTTAAAAACATCTGTATGATGTTTCTGAAATTTTACATAACATTTTATTTACATTTACGAAATGTTATTGAAAAATGTTTTCGTTATAACATGTATATAACCTTTATCAAATGTTATAAAAATGTTATGTGTTTGCTGGGTATTTACTGACGGTGCAGTGACGACGGTGTCCGGAAGTGAATTCCAAATATTAATGACTCTCTGGCTAAAGAAATGCCTCCTTAATTCCCGTTTACTCCGGTCCTTCAACAACTTTAGAGAATGACTCCGTGTGCCTTCGTACAAGTCTTTGTTAAACATATCGTGCGAAAAGGTAAAAATGCCATGCAAGTATTTATACACATCAATAATATCTCCTCGTAAACGACGATAGGTCAATGTCCGATTCAGAGGCGAATTCAGGCATTGCATGGGTCATATATGCCCTCCTTTGGCTTAACTGTTGATGAATTTTGTATGTTAGAGCATTTCGCTACGTGGTAGCATGTCTACACATGGTAGGCTCCATTGTGCAATACTCATATATTTTGTTTACTTTATTTGTATGTGTTTGTTCCTAAATGGACATCTGTATACATGCTGCCCATGTGAGTATGCAATAATTAAAGATATTGAATATGATGAACTACTGTGTGTCTATAATTTGTATACATCTTTTCTTTGAAAATCACTCCTCTTTTCAACGCACATGCGTCTCCAGAAATGTCATTACTGCACTCCCCCCACCCGGCCGGTACTTATATTTACACGTCACAACAATTTTAAACACCCAAACTTGGCTCAAATAGAATTTCTTTAAAGTGGCCATACGTGGTGATTTTGACTGAGATGAAGTGAAGCCTGATTAAACGGGAGGCCGAATTACAAAGGCTGGTCAGATATACAAACGTTGGAAAAACAGAGTGTGACAGTGGCCTTTTTCAAGATGTGGCCGCTTTGAGGGTCATGCTGTATTTGCATGTCTTGCTTCCAGTCACTGACCTATATACGGTGAAGCCGTCCGAAAGTGTAGTGTTAGTCTGCCAGGAAACAGAGAATTGTGTTCTGTTTATGTTAAAGGCAACATGCGGAAAGCTTCCTCGTGGTAAATGTCTGGAACATATTATTTCATCAGCCGTCCTCGTTAATATGTCCACCACCACAGTATCCATGTCACTGTCGAGCCACATGTTCGATACAGCAGCTGATGACAATCATGTTCGTGCCGTTGTGAAAGTCGTCTCAGCGTGCTTCAAATTAATACGGCTCCATCATCTTGGCAGCAGAATAAACGACCGAGGAAGCCGTTGGTGACAAAGTTCGCAAGCAGTTGTCCAAACTGATACTCTTCAAACATCAGTAATCATTTTAGTGTAGTATATGTTTCCATATGATGTATAGTGTTTTTATATACTAATAACAGTGCAAATATTGCGAACTAGTTAGTGTTGTTATCTACTACAGGTGGAGTAAGTGTTAGGCCTATGTTTTTCATATAATTATGTATCGTATTTTGTACACAATGTAATGTTAAACTATTATTTTACATAATGTTATCACATACTATAAACAACCAAACAATGTACCGGTGCATACAGATGCACAAGATATTTCACCAGTCTTCATTTGTGGCATTATGTATGTTTCCTATTCATTATACACACTGTGTTTTTTATGTTGGAAAATAAACATATTGTATATTGATTGTAGCAAATACTGCATTGTTTCTGTGATTTAGAACAAATTAGTGACAGTAAAAAAATAGGTGAAGAATAACAGCAATATGTACATTTACACAACACTAAATTCTAGTTGTCCACAGCAGCTGGGCTCAGGCAGCAGGGTAATGAGGGTCCTTGGGAGTATATAGCCTAATGACATCCGGCCGCTTCACTACTTAGGCAGGGCAGCCAGTCCAGATATTATATAGGTCAGTGCTTTCTGTACGTATACTGTTGGGAAAACACTGTCCGCCACCTAGTGATCATGTCACGTGTCAGTTAGCCCATAATCTGGTGCGGCAGCAAGGGAACCAAAACAAGACATGGGATCGATCCGTGTATCGGCGTTTGTGCTAATAATATGTTGGTTGTACAACCAGGTGGGGTGTTTGCATGGGGTGTGGAACCCCCCAGCGTCTGTACCGATCCCAACCCAGCCTCCAGGAATGGTGTTAGGCAACGGATCAGCGTCAGCTCCCGTTCAGATAGAAGTTTTTCTCGAGTTGTTATGTCCTGACAGCCGCGACGCGTGGAGAATACTGAAAACTCTTTCCCGAGTGTACGAAGCAACGAAACTGCGTATTGTCATACACCAGTTCCCGCTGCCATACCACAGTAACGGCTTCGTTGTGACACAGGTAATGTTCCCGTTGACAATGTCATATTTTATTAAAATATATTTCAGGGAATCGCCCGAAAGAGGTCTCGGTGACCGTGTCATGGTCATGGTCAGGTTGACCATTACCGTAAGCGCCATAATAAAAGACCGCAGTCGTTTGGCCATCGTGTCTATGCATGTGTGAACATGTTATTGTTCGTATTCACTGTTCAGGCACCGACATTAACACTGGCCCAGCACCTTTTTTAAGGCCGTTGGGCCACAAGTTTTCATATTTTGCTTGCCCAGTGGGCCACCACCGTTTCAAATAATTTCGGCTACTATATATTCCGTTCAACAAGTAGTCGGACTTCCTCTTTGACAATGACATGACATAAGAGTTTCACAGCTGCCATTTCGATGTAAACAGTTACTAAACAGTGCCCATGTAGATCAGAAGTGACACTGCAAACGTCAGTTTCGTTTGGTTCAGTTTTGCTTATGTCACGACCATGCTGGATTTTAACTGTTGTTTCATTCGTTTGAGCCACACAAAATAATGTTTTTAGCTGATATTATTTTAGTTTAGTGCGCTATTTTATATTGATATTGTAGTTCATTAACGTAATTTGTTGACTGGTGAAACACTTCCAGAAAATGACGACTAGTTCCAACTGTCTCACCACACATCACTGCTGCTTGCTATCAGGAAGAAATCTGGGTCAGTTAAACAACTGAAAAAAAACTTAAACAGGTTAATTTATGGCGATGTTTTTAAGCAACTGTTTGAAATAAACAATGATCATTCGAATAAATAAACCGGTTGTTGCGCACAAGAATGCAACAGCACGTATCGCACTTGGTCCAAACTTGGTGATGCAAACGAATTGATTTTTTAATGATGAAACATTATATTTGTTATAGTTTGTTTCTTAATGATGCACAGGCTAACATTTTTTACATTGACACTTTATTATCTTGTAGTGATGTTGCAATTAATTTATGTGTTTACTGCATTTGTCTACCACGTTCCGCAATGGCCAATGACGATATTGTGTGTCATGTATGTAATGCCGGTTTGTCATTTGTGCTGTAACTAATCAGTAGTTTTCAATGAACATATCAGGGGTGAAATTTAGCAAGTCATGGAAGGTAGCCAGTTGGGCTACCACCCTTGCAAATTGAAGTAGCCCGACAGCTTCTTAGGTAGCCCACTTGCTAATCAATACTTTGATGATAGAAAGTAAATACTTTGAAGATAAAATGCATGAACGACATGAACGACAAATAAAAAACATCAAAAACAAACAGTTTTGAAACATTTATTTTTAAGGAAGGATAAATAGAATATGATACATAATACTGAATAAAATAAAGTATACAATTATACACAGGTTTTTTTTTTCATAACATGGTACACCAACAATTTACGTGAAAAGTCTCCAAGCGTCACAGGACATCAGGTCCTGTGAACTGAACAGTTTTGCAGATTTTTTATGGGACCTAATTTTACCCTAGCCTACAGAAACTTTAACCAGGTTCCCGATTAATTCACCAGAAGCATCCTGTGCACCATAGAGATAATTATATCTAACTATATAATCGAGATAACATATGTTTTTATGTATGTGTGTGTGTGTATATATATATATGTGTGTGGTTCATGTTTTCCTCCTAGCCGACTTGTACCTCGGGCATCAAAACTTTCAGGGATTAATCTACAACCCCACTAATGAAACGTAACGCCTTTGTTTTTTCAAAATACCTCATTGTATCAAGGATTCTTAGTGGTTTTTATGGTAAATCAAATGTTCGCTGCATAAAACGTTAACTTCCAACAATAGCAGAAACCATGCGCGCTGCGGCGAATACTTCGGTACGTAAATCGTTTGAGAGTACGTAGCGCCATATGGGTGGTTTATATTATTATAGTAGAAAGCATGCACCCACGTATTCACCCGAGGTCGTATTCTACAACCAACACAAGTATGCCCCATGCCCATGGGTCTAAATTCACATTTTGAACATGCAATGAGTATCACGGTTGTTTCTGGTAATAGTACGTTCGAGCGTATTGATGACATATTGGCCTGAGGCATTTGGTAAACATTGCTATCATGACTGTCACGTATGAACTACCACATACTCCTGTCCTGGGGGTGGGCATTTTTTCTAGTATATGTAAAAGTGGCGCCACACGGCTCAAAGACTATTAACATGACCAGTTATTATTTCAGTGTAGAATGACTGTCCAGTTACATGTTGGGCGTCGGTTGGTTAAAAATACAATGAATTATCCCTATTGATATCGCTTCGGCTATGGTTTGGCAACATTTCTTACAATGTCAAACATGTCACAAACGATTTATGGTTAACATATAGCCAGGACAACACTTCTGAGATGTTTATTAACATTCCGTTTATTTTTGCTGGGTCTAAAATATTGCAGCTCAGTAAATATTTCAAGTTGCCATGCGGGCTACTGTAGTAAAAAATTTAAGTCACCCGAAGCCAGTTTTGGGTGCCATTGGCGACCAGGCGACCGCTAAATCTCACCCCTGACATATGTCTTGTAGCCAGAAGAATTAGCAAAATTTACATATAGACCCCACATACATGAAACAACAGTGATTCATTGGACACATTCCGTGTTTTATATCCGAGAAAATATCTGGGCCAGTAACTTTTGTGCGGGCCAGTAAGTTTTCAAAAATACTGGCTTGCTGGGCCACTGGCTACAAAAGCTTAATGTCGAGGCCTGCTATTTGTGTGTTAACTGTAATAATAACGATACCTTATTTACCCAACATATAATACATATATAATTGAATGAAAAAATAAGGATGGGTCATTTAAAAAAGCAATTACTTTTCAAGCAAGTGACCCATTGTACATGTATACATATACAATGATTGCATATTGGTGTTTGTTTTAGTAAACATGGTACGCACAAATATTTACATATATAAATGGCAATATGTTTGCTTTTGTTGAAAATTTATAATTAACTACAACATAACTATTAATACATATTGGCATATATTGCAGCTAATTAATTACTTAGTTACTACTAACTTACATATTAGTACATAGTGGCATATCTAAGTATATACACCTAAGTATTTACTACTACTACATACTAAGTTCGTGAATATAGCAATTAGGGGTGTGCGCAATTGAAAATTCATTCAGGATATAGTTACTTTTTTAAATATGACAGGTTCGAAAAATGTGGTTCTGTTAAATACTTGTGCAACTTAAAAAAATTTTTAATCAAGGCTAAAATTACATCTTGCATAATGATTAAATTTATCCAAAATGTGGTGACATTTTTGTAGTAATGTTTCGGGCTGTTTATTATGTTTGCACACAAAAAACAAGAATTCTGGAGAGAGAAAAGTTAGTTAAGGTTACGATGAAATGGAAAAATATGTACCGGTATACGTGTGCATTTTTATACTTGTAGATTTTGTTTGACAGGCCACAATTAAGGGCAACATTATATGCCAACATAACTATAAAAAACATTTAATTTGAATATTGAAGTAATATTCATCTAACCAAGCCATAAAATATAATGTGTGTGTTTTTAAAATTATGTTTTCTGTTCAACTTTAGACCCTCTTTCAAGTAGCGCACATGAAACCAGAAAAGACTTACACTTACATGGAACGAATCTTCCATGATATGGGTAGATATTCGAATGAAAGAACTATGGACAAGACGCCCAACACTGTCCTGAGGTAGGTTAGTGCCACCTGGTGGGCATTGGAGGAACCATGGTCTAAAAAATAAACTTTCATTATTTAATAAATAGCACACAATGATGTTGTACAAATATACATTAATTATTTTGTCGTGTGAAATTTTGATCATTGCATAAAACATTTGTTGTGTGTCATTTTACGTTTTTAAATTGAGGCGATACTTGTCATATAAAAGAAAACTTATGACTGAGAAAGCCTAAAACAAACTCTAAAAATCTTACGTATCTAAATTTTAAAATTAATATGTGATAATATTTTGTTTTAGCATAAACTTGTTACTACATTAGTTACAAAGATATTTGTTTAATACTTGTTTCTTCATGTGTACATTGTATTTCAGACATTAATAATTAAAATGCATAAAAATCAGATTTGTAGATTGACCAAACGTTATGTTAGTAATGGTGGTCATACCACCAGTGTACAGTCATGAAGTTTCCTCTATCACTTAATAAATAAATGTGTACCAAAATCTATATCGTTCAAACTCATTACTCTTGAGTGCCGAATATACGTCCCTATACGCGTATTTATTTGATGAAAAATGCCACCCTATACACACCTTATTTGGCACTATACGATTAATAAATTTTAACATTTGTGCCAGCCTATAATCTCTGATAATCGTTGCAAATTATGCATGGTATAATTTTTAGGAGAGCAATCGTTCTCACTCCCTATTGCTAGCCCTAATCAATCATCCACAGAGCAGTTTACCGCTCGCGAAAAAATCACTTGTTCCCAACTGGAGCTACACATGGCTCCCTCTGATGGCTAAGTTCTCATCTTTCTGAACGACAGTTGTGAATTTAGCGGGATTCCGTGCTTCTGAGTATCCTAGATTTTGATCCCGAAGCGTTAGACCGTTAAATTTCCATGATTAGATGAATCGTTCAGAATCCTTAGTTCTGTGGAGCTCGACATGGTATATTATTAGTTAAAACTCCATTATCACCACGTAAATCGACCGTAAGTGGCCGTCGTGTGCAGCGCCTCAAACCGGTCATAACTGGCTGGCGGCGGTTTCCCCTGAAACGGGCTTGCGTATTCAATTCAATAAAACTTTAATGTCCATTTAAAAACAGAAAATTCCCAAATTTTCCGCAAATACAAAATGTGGTTTATGCATATTCGGCAGAAAAAACCCAAAATACCCCGCGATCCATGTAGTTTTCTAAAGACGCCTTTGCTTCACGTTGAGTAAAAAATTGCTTCGGCGCTAAAAAAGACAAATATACTAGTGACTTTTTCGCACTGTACTATTATTTGTTTTGAACAATTTGCCCCCCATACTGTTATTCGGCACTGTACTATTATTAAATTTGACCGATTTGCCACCCTATACTTTTATTTGGCCTATACGTTTATTTGGCACTCGAGAGTATAATTATTAATTTATTTTTACAGTTATGTGTATCATTAATTTTTTATATAATTTTGGAACAAGCACACTGCACATTATTTAAGAAATTTTTTTTCATGGATACCATTATTTAGAGAGCAACTGAGGAACAATTGTGAAAAATCTGTCACATATTGGTGTACACAGAGACCTCGCTGCGAAGATGTCAGATGTGACGGGTATGCAGAGACAAGATATTCTGAACAACCATGAACTCTACTATATTTCTGTCATAACAGCATGGAAGTATGCCGCACGACGTAAGTATTGCTATTATTGTTCTGTCATAACAGCATGGAAGTATGCCGCACAACGTAAGTATTGCTATTATTGTTCTGTCATAACAGCATGGAAGTATGCCGCACGACGTAAGTATTGCTATTATTGTTCTGTCATAACAGCATGGAAGTATGCCGCACGACGTAAGTATTGCTATTATTGTTCTGTCATAACAGCATGGAAGTATGCCGCACGACGTAAGTATTGCTATTATTGTTCTGTCATAACAGCATGGAAGTATGCCGCACGACGTAAGTATTGCTATTATTGTTCTGTCATAACAGCATGGAAGTATGCCGCACGACGTATGTATTGCTATTATTGTTCTGTCATAACAGCATGGAAGTATGCCATGTGACGTAAGTATTGCTACTATAGTTCTGTCGTAACAACTGGAAGTATGCCGCACGACGTATGTATTGCTATTATTGTTCTGTCATAACAGCATGGAAGTATGCCATGTGACGTAAGTATTGCTACTATAGTTCTGTCATAACAACTGGAAGTATGCCATGCATGTAAGTATTAGTATTGCTACTATAGTTCTGTTGTAGCAGTGTAGAAATGTGCCGCACAATGTGAATATACCAAAGACATAGATAGATCTGATAATTGCTGTACAACAATAATGATTGAGAAATGTTTACTTTAATTTTGTTACCATACACATGTACTATGTATATGTGGAGTGTAGGAAGGTATGGGCTTAACATATGATATACTACCTAGTAGACGTGCAGTGTAACTGTAAGAGAGTATGGGCCCACCATATGATATACTACTAATACCTAGTAGATGTGCAGGGTAAGAGAGTATAGGCCTACCATGTGACTTACCACCGAGTAGGTGTAAGTCTGCCATATACTACCTAGTAGTAAATGTATAGTGTGAGAGAGCATGAGAATTTTTTTTTACAATATCAGACATGGGGTCAATTCCATTCTGGAATTGGAATTGACCTTTGATTCCAATTCTGGAATTGGAATTGATTTTTTTGGGAATTGGAATTGATGTTTGTTTATATAATATTAGAATTGATTTTGTTGGAATTATTGACTTGATACTGTTAATCTTTACACCTTAAATTTACTATTAAAATCATATTTGTCTGCTATTACTATGTTACCTTGAATCGAGTAACAGCCAGGAAACTGTCAACACTATAGCATATACACTGTCTGTAACAGACAGTAAAACCTAAGTCAGACTCTTCAGGCCTTATCTCATTTTCTGTGGACAAGGTTCATTTCTCCATGGAGAATACGTGTTGGTGATTAGTATGTTGAAAAGTTTACAGTAAATTTGATGAATTATCAATGATTCCACAACTATATCAGGGGAAATTGTTCCAAAATGTCTGGTTAGCAAAAATCCAGGAGAGGTGTCGCAGCAGAAAGTACATATCAAATGGCTGAATGCCATTTTTAAAGTTTTTTATTGCAAACCTGACACACACACACACATGCACGCACGCACGCACGCACGCACGCACACACACACACACACATAATAGATGCGTTGAATGAACAATAGTTAATTTGTTAATCACACCATATTAAATATGATTGTGCACAACACACGATTTCAAGTACAAATAAAACTGTTGGAATTGGAATTGACAATTTGGAATTGATTTTTGTCAAGCAGAATTGGAACTGGAATTGATTTTTGGGATTGACAAAATGGAATTGACCCCATATCTGAATCATGTCTTCATTTTTCCATTGCCAATTGATGTGTCTACTGTTTCTCCCGTTGTCGAGTCATGCGTTTCTACTGTTTCTCCCATTGTCAGATCATACTTGTCTACTGTTTCTCCCATTGTCAGATCATACTTGTCTACTGTTTCTCCCATTGTCAGATCATACTTGTCTACTGTTTCTCCCATTGTCAGATCATACTTGTCTACTGTTTCTCCCATTGTCAGATCATACTTGTCTACTGTTTCTCCCATTGTCAGATCATACTTGTCTACTGTTTCTCCCATTATCGGGTCATACGTGTCTACTGTTTGTCAGGTGGTGTAGCTGGAACTCCGTGGCACTTTGTCAATGGCGTGGAACTCAGGAAGAATTCAGTACCTCTCTCATTTGAGGAGTACCGTGTCATCATAGACTCACTGCTAAATAGGCTTAGTAAGAATGATGACACCCCCGTCCACTCGTACCTTGTAAGTTTTCTCTCTACAATTCTCTGCTCCACAGTTTCTTTTAAACACTCATTACTTAACTGGCCAACTATGAAGTCTTGTTTAAACTTGGCACTTAGTGTGGTCAATACTGAAAGCAGTAGGGCCATAATGATGCATTGATGAAGCATGATACATTTCTTCCAACATATGCTACAAGTATCACAATATATATACCATATATGCAAACATATTGCGAGTCTACCCATTTGTAACGCCAACGGAGTCAAATTCGCTTGCTACGTGTCCAAATCTTGCTTGATCTCGCATTAAAGAGGCCACTAGTTTTAGTTATTGCCGTTTTTCCTGAACATTGTGTTTTCAGTAAACATTTACTGATATACAGCTGTGTAATGTGGTCTAAATAATTTGTTTCTTTACAACTGTACATCGTTATGCATATGTTGTAGCTTAGTGTATTACTGCAGCCCTAGAAAGCGAGCAGGCAGCAAATATAGGCAGTGCCAAGAAGTTGTTATTTTTTGGACAGATATGGTCAAAATAACAGACACGGAGTCAATTACATTGTAATTGAAATGCCAATGTTTTTTTTAAAAGGATTAGTATTTTTAATTACTTTTTCAATTAAATAATGTAACCTATTAACTCAAATTATTTGCTACATATAATCAATAAAATATAGTAAATTGCATATGTTAAATTTGCTTGCCATCATTTACCACAATATGCAGAAATTAAATATTTTTGAGATGGAATTGGCATTTGTTGTGGAATTGGAATTTATGTTTTTGACCCCAAATCTGATTAATGATGAACTAAATGTGCTGTTATTCCATTGCTAAATGTGCTGTTATACCATTGCTAAATGTGCTGTTGTACCATTGCTAAATGTGCTGTTATACCATTGCTAAATGTGCTGTTATACCATTGTTAAATGTGCTGTTATACCATTGTTAAATGTGCTGTTATACCATTGCTAAATGTGCTGTTATGCCATTGCTCTTTTCTCAGATTGCAGATCCGACAGCAAACACTGAATCAGCTGCTTCAGTCATCTCTCAACAGGTGGCGCTCATCCTGCTGCTTGTCTCTGGCCTGGCGGTGTTATGACAAGTGGCAGCGAGACGATTCAGACGTCTTGCTCCATGTCACGTCCTTAAATGTCTGTTCTCTTGCGACTTCAATTGACAGTAGAAGGCTCACTAGTGCCCTCACGGTTTCAGCGATTGGTGCAAGTTTTATTGTATTTACTGTACACGATCAACCATGTTGAATGCAGCCAACTGTTTCATTTCTTGTCAACTGGTGCTTTCTATTACTCTGTGTTATTGTATTTATATGTGTATGCTTTGGGTGTTAATGTGAACGATTAAATAAAAAACACCATATTTTTTGGACATTTATTTTGACACTACATATACAATATTGAATATACACATCTTTTATTATTTGGCATATTTCTACATAACGAATATAGATATATGAATTGACCTGATTTGTGTCAAATTAAATACCCACAGTCCAGCGATTTCTCACCACATTTGTCATACCACGTGCTGCCACATACTGGCATGCAACACAATTTAAATACATCGATTGTGTCGCCATGACATTTCCATCAAATTGCAAGTATATTTTTCATGTTTTTCAATTCAGTGTTATGCAACCACTGATAAAGCTGCAGGAATCCCAAAAACTTCACTAATAAACACGTTGTAATAGTAAAAATAGTAGAACAAGAATCATGAGTTAGTCACACACCACGACACAAACTAACTAACTCGTTCCAAATATTTCACTGTGAAAATGTGCTGAATGACGGACCTTGTGCAAGAGTCTGTATGTCATAAACAATACTAAACATGGGTTACCACCTCGCATCATGTATACGGTGGCTCGAATTCATGAGCAGGCACGTCCATGGTACTGCTGGTGTATACTGATTAATTTGACATTTTAATGGCAACCAATAAGACGCATGAGGTGGCAGCTGTGCACCATTTACATCAAGAGCCCAGATAAAGTCTTGCAAGGCAGGTGTCAAAATACGGTTTAATGTGATTTCAATGTTGCCACTCAATATAAATATATTCAGAAAAAAATTGTATATCTGCAGAATAATTTCATCAAAGAAAGCATTTAAAAAATTACACAACTCTGATAAAGTTACAGAAATAGAAAGCCACAGAGAAATTTCATTCATGCATAACAGTTTCGCAACAAGACACATTTATAAGGACTGTGATGTGATGAAAATAGAACACTATCAATGAGAAGCTGCAGAATCATTACTTCAAACTTACTGTCATAAAGATAACAATTAGTGATAGCGTAAATACAATAGACCTGTTATACCAATACTCACGAAATAAGTCAGAAAATAGTGTCTTGTAGTATTTCACAAATATATTTGTGTAAAATATCTCCTGTGCCACAAATAATCTGCATCTTACGTGAATATAATACACATATATACATTTAATATACATAAAGCGATCACGAAAAGCGTTGTCCTCGCATATCAAAGACAGCACGAACAATGACGACTTGTGTAGTACACTCTCACAAAGCTGGCTTGGTTTGTGCAACTCATTCGCAGAACATCTTTACAGAACTATCACAAATGAATCCTGGCTTAAAATATTGATGCATCTTACTCATGTTCACCAACAGGGTTCTTAGCACACCAATTACAAACATGGATCATATTTCATTAATTCATTGAAAAAGTGAAATAACAGCAAAAAACCAAAGTATTTTCATCTGCCGGATCAAACTATTTTTTAATCTTGTTGGATCCATTCAGAAAACAAGTCTTTCTATATATAATTCCAGAGAACATTTGACCACTGCAAGTCAACTTTTAAAAACAGTAAAGGATTAGTCGATTCATAAATAATTTGATAAGCAAGCTTCTCCTTTTGTAAGTTGCTTTACAAAATAGTTTAATATAAAGTCTTGACTCCTGTTGACATAAATGTAAATAATATACACCTTCAAGTCTAGGAACAACGTTAATGGTTACATAATACATTTCTATCAAATAATGGACACTTGACCATGTCCACTATCAGAGTTTATTAGTAAATGTATTAGTGGCATATGATATGACATTTATAGATAATAGCAGAATATACAGTAAACTGTAGCATGGCTCCAAATGCATGAACAATATGAGAGTGTTTTGGCTCAAAATATCCACCTCATGACTAATACACTTTTGTTGGCATGTGTGTTGGCTTGTGTGTTGGCATGTGTGTTGGCTTGTGTGTTGGCTTGTGTGTGTGTGTGTGTGTGTGTGTGTGTGTGTGTGTGTGTGTGTTTGTGTGTGTGTGTTGGCATGTGTGCACATGATGAAATCAAGCCATAAGCCAGTCGCCACAGCCAACCATCTACATATGAAACAGCAGCTTGACAAATATACATTAAGAAAATAGCAATTTATTAGCAATATTTATGACAATAGATATGTATGTGGAACTAGCAAAACTGGACTGACATCAGAAGACATACTCGTAGTATATGAAAGTTTATAAAAATATACGACTTGTCCATTGACGGTGGCACAATTTGGTTTGGTTGTCCCACGCAGGTGCCAATTATCGAGTGAAATGGTTACACCTGATATCAAACTGGCTGAGCCAATGCCAGCCACAGACACTGCCCGATACTGGCCAGTGGTCAGCAGTCCTCCACACTGCGGTCCACAATTTCTGCTACCACCTTCTGGCATGATCAGACATCATTTGGTAACGACTCCTGTAAACACAAGGAAAGGGTGGACCCACGGATGGTAAGAGGGTGGACTCACTGAGGGTGAGAGGGTGGACCCACCGAGGGTGAGAGGGTGGACCCATGGAGGGTAAGAGGGTGGACCCACCGAGGGTGAGAGGGTGGACCCATGGAGGGTGAGAGGGTGGACCCATGGAGGGTAAGAGGGTGGACCGACCGAGGGTGAGAGGGTGGACCCACGGAGGGTGAGAGGGTGGACCCACGGAGGGTGAGAGGGTGGACCCACGGAGAGTGAGAGGGTGGACCGACGGAGAGCGAGAGGGTGGACCCTCGGAGGGTGAGAGGGTAGACCCATGGGGCGTGACAGGGTGGACCCATGGAGTGTGAGAGTGCGGACTCAAGGTCAGTTTATCAATTCCAGTCATTAACAGTTGGATCAGTAGATTGAGGAGCTATGGAGGATAAGCGAGTTTAAACAGGTTGGTTTTTAGTTGACAGCGAAATCTTACTATATTTCCTGCCGATTTAATGCTAACACACATGAATGTTTTAACACTGGGAACGGAAAGTGAATTAGAACAAGATCATTGAAGCTGTCTGCAGGAGTAAGCAATGAAATATTAATAATATTAGTGACAAGGCGTGACTGCAAAATTAAAACATTCATCAAACCATTGACAGTAACCAGGTGTTGTCAAGCCAGAAGAATATAAGCCACTGAAATGGGTCGAATCTATTGGAGGATCATTCATAATTTCTTATTTCATTTCTTGATGTAAAATATATTGTATGCCCAGCATGAAAAATGTAGAATTAAGTCAAATGCCATGTGTGCGAACAAACATATCACTTACGAGCTCTAGAACAGTCCACAGTCTTTGAGATTGTTTTTAATAATGACATCGGTGACAGCGTCAAAGACAAATTGGACGTTATTCGTGTCTGTGGCACATGTGAAATGTGTGTAGATCTCTTTTGTCTCCTTGCGTTTGTTCAGGTCTTCGAACTGCATCTGAATGTACGCGGCTGCCTCCTCATATGTGTTTGACCCTGCAACACGCATTTAGTGAACTAATGGCTTCCCACAATGCAAACCATGTTAACATTCATCCGCGAATGAAATGCATTAGATTTTTAGACATAAGCTCTATACTGTATACTTATGCACATTATTTAAACAACTTAAACATTGTGCCTTAAATTTTAAGCCATTTTTATAAAATTTAGACCTCTGTAAATTTGGAATGGTCGGTCCAATTTTAATAATTTGTTTTCAGTGTTATTGTTAATGTTGGGAATCAGTTGATTTTTGTAATCGATTATCGGTTTGGCCAAACCAATCGATGATCTAAATATAATTGGATTGTCGGTAGCCATTAAGGGAAACAGTTCTCTGGCACCTTCGACTGCACCTGACTTTTTGGTGCCAAAACGGAATGGGGATATTGCAGAACAGACAATCACAGAAGTCTTCTCTCTTCCATTGTCCAGGTAAGTCATGGAATGGAAATTAAATGCCCAGAATGGGAAAAATATTCTGCATGAATTTTACTACAATCATTGTCAAATCACACTATGTAAAATCAAGAAGTTAAACCCTGTACTGCTGAAATATTAATAATTTCTAATGAATTTCCTAACCAATAGCTATAAAATCAGACATTATTCAAACAATAACATTGCACTATTTATATTACAAAGACAGATCAACTATAAACAAATTAACGTAGCAAACATATCATGCGTACTCATTGAATTTTCCCACCCAGACAATGTATTTCAACTCTTGCACAGAAGGGAACATGAAAGACTAATTAAGATGCAGCATTAGAACATAGTGTGCTTTGAGCTGAAAAAATGTAATACTTTCTAAGACCAATATTAAAAAAAATTAAGATCTTTAACCATGGAAAAGTAACCACAGACATTTATTTGGTGATAAAACTATACAACTTGATTAAAGAAACATATTGCTCAGAGATAGCAGTACTTCTCGCACATATGGAAAATACTTGGCCTAGTTTGGCAAAATAATTTTTTTTATGTAAAATCTTTTTAAGACCTTTCTTAGAAAATTACAATTTTTAAAACATTTTAAATTTCAATGCAAGATCCAATGTAAGAATTTTTGTGTTCCTCACCCCCCCCACTGGTGTGGGAAGCTGGATACGCACCACTGTATTCTGGGAAGCAGATTGTCAGCGGAGACTTGCGTATCTTATCTTCGAAGAGATCCTTCTTGTTGAGAAAGAGAATGATGGACGTGTCTGTGAACCACTTATTGTTGCAGATGGAGTCAAACAGCTTCATGCTTTCCATCATCCGGTTCTGTAATAATAAATGTTTATTTTAGAAAAAAAATATTCCATATATATATATATATACATACATACATAAAATAGAAGTAAAATATATATAAATATACACACATATTGTGCATTAAAAGTACATGGAAAGAATTAAAATAAAAAATATATATATGTGTCATACGTGATACGTTTCTGAAGACACGCACGCAGTCTTAACACTGAATCAAAAAGTGTCATGTTCTCCTTTGTACGACTCACACACGCACACACCACGCTTAATAAAAACATTCACACCATACAACATACAAATTCTTATCTCAACCACTTCTGAACATTTTCTTTCCAGTTGATGTTTTTGCACCAGGTAATGTTTTTAATAAGCTTGAGATATTGACATAAAACACAATTACCACATTCTTTTTTATGTTTCCGTGTACAATATTTAATTAATTCTACGCTGAATGTTTCTGATAATCTGATTTGTTGCAAGTGATGTGACAACTATGGTTTGTCACGAACAAAATGTGTCTCTCCAATATCTGATGCACCATAAAATCCACGACGTTAACATTTAGATGTGTAGGTCATTTCACATGAAATTATCCAAAAAAAGGCCAAAATGTTCTTGACCCCCCCAGTTTAATGAAATTTGGCACACATGTGGGCCTGTACTGAAATTTACTTATGCCATTGTTTATCATTTAAATACAATAACTCTATAACTATTTCACTCACAAGTCTGAAATATCGCATAGGTAAACAACAGGTTCAAAGTGTGTGCCAAGTTTCATTAAAATCGGAGGGGTAAAGAATTTTGTTGGTTGATTTCATATTAATTATAAATATCTCTCTCACCATCTCCTGGTCCTCTGCTAGCGTCATGTCATATTCACTCATCGCCACAATGAAGATGATTGCTGTCACGCCCTCGAAGCAGTGAATCCATTTCTTGCGTTCTGACCTTTGACCTCCAACGTCAAACATTCTGTTGGGAAAACCAGACATTTGTGTGATTTGTCTAAAATACCAATTTGCAGTTGATTTTAAAAATATATTCAACTCATAATACTTATAGTAGGGAAAGGCAGTGTTAGTTGAGTAATTTTTCATTCTTTTTAATATATAGGGCACAATCATATTCATAATGAAAACATTTGTTTACTCACATAAAATATGATTATTAGTAAACCATTTTATACCAAGATAATATATCTAGCATGCATAGATAATTATATGTAGCTGATTCAAATAGGGTTGGTATGTTGGCTCACCTAACACTCGGTGTGGGGTAAGTTGAGCCACAGTGTAGCATAAAAAAAAGTTGTGTAAATGCTTTATTTGTATAATTTATGCAGGCCTTGTACTAAAATTTCATAATAACTTGGCCAACACATCTACCCAATGGGTACAAGATGTCCTTGACAAGTGTACACTCTTAATTAACAAGTCGACACACTTAATCAATACAGACTCATAGGCCAATCGCAACCAATGTAATTAACTGGAAATATGTTGAAATTTCAATGGAGATTAATAAAATATTAAGGAAGAATTATGAAAATAGTACAGTACCTTGTGTATACCACCGAGGTCATATTTTCTTAACATACTGTAAACATTTCAAATAACTTTGACTGATGCATGAGCCACCATTTAAAAATTTATTTATGGATCGGCCAAAAATGTTGCATTCTGGTGAATCACTAAAACATACTTGAAGTGAAGATCTTTGAATGTGAAGTGTGTCTCAACGATGCCTGTGGTCTTGACGCGCGTACGGAGGACGTCTTGTTCTGTTGGTATGTAGTTGGGCTGTGAGATGCGATCCAACGCATTCAGGTAGCTGTCAAAGACACAACGGAAAATGACTTGCCTAGAGGCACATCTCTGAAAACATGACAGGGTCACCTGATTGTCGGATGATACACACAGCGTGTTGGCTGCTTCGTGTGGTACCTGGAGCCTAGTGTATTCTCCTTGTGTATTCTTCTAGTGTATTTGTCTTGTGTCACGTCAATCAGAACTTGACAGTCTTAAAAAACATGAAGTTAGACAGCTTATTACTAATAACATGCCACAGGGCTGTTGAGCATCTCCAAATCAAATACATCAACTGGACTGGATTGATCCTGATACACCAAGATTTAGTTGCTCAGATTATGTGCCAAATGTCAGAGGTATAATGTTTTTATTATAAACTCATTCGGTATAGCATATACTATATCTATTCTATTCCAACATCTTGGCGCCCCAAATATGTTTAATATAATTTGGCCACTATCTGTTAAAAAAATGTATCAACCTTGCATTTCAGCATACATGTCGAAACATTCAAATTAAACAGATGATGGTCAAACAATCAAACAAGCCAATCCAAAGCGAGACAGCTCTACACAAAAGTTAGATTGACACAATTGCTAAAAATTGCATATTTCGGCAGTAAAATCATAGTGTCCACATATCTCCCCACATGTTCCAATATTCCTAATCGAACCACCGAGTAACGCAAAGACAAAGTAGGCCGCTGGTCCAACCGGGGATTTGTTTACTGCGGCATGAATCAGAATGTTTCGGCCATTAAATCAGACCTTCGGCCAATAAATCCGTTCAACATTGCGTGATCTGAATCTTGCTAAAAGTTAAGTGCCTATAAACCGGCATAGACAAAGTTGGTTTGTTTGGCCAAAATGACGTCACACGGTTTTGAAAAGTGCTGTCACGAATTTATGTATATCCCCCGTTTTATGACAAAGTAAATGTATCTGACCTTTGATCTTTAAAACATATGTTCGGGTGGATAAGATGCAACAGATACAATTTATACTATACAACATGATAAAAACGAATTTGATGTCATGTGGTTTCCCAGAGGTCCACCACATGTCTGATTCTACAAATGATGATCAATAAAATGGAAGTTTTGTTTTGCAAAAAAAATCAGTAATGTGACAATTAATATATGTGTTAATGAGTGAAAGGACAATTGGTTGGTTACATTGAGCATGCCACACGGGAGTATCAACATACACGTGACAATTCTTTGACGACAGACCTAATAAATAAAACACAAAATCTATAAATAATTACTTAAAGAAAGATCAGAAGATCATTTTCAATCACACTAATTGAATGGGTTTGGTAATGACGTCAGTAGTTGCATCACTATGCGACAGACGACAGTCATGATGTCTGTGCCAGTACAACATGACACTAACACTGAACAGTAACCATCATAATGAATTACTGTCACGAATATTATGTTCATAAATCAATGCCTGTCGTCTATGCAGTAAAAATAAACCTGATATTTTATATGAGAATGATGAATGTGCTTACCCTTAAAGCAGCCACACGGAATATCTCATAACGCTTTAGTTGATCTTTAATCAAAGTTATTGAGTTTGGTGATCAATACAGTATATTTGATTTTTCACAAAATGCATCACTGTGTAATGAGTGACTTCTGCTTTCTGCTCCAGAAATATGTTACCATACAACATCACCAATCCAAGTGTCACCAATCCAAGCGTCTCACACACTAGTACCTATTCCCTACCAGTACATTTAAAGTGCTAATCAGTTTCATCACAAAATCATATATAAACTACATATATTCTATTATCTTGACTGTCCAAATGTCTGTGAGCGAGTTACAAATGCCATTACAGTATCACAAATGTCTGTGAGCAAGTTACAAGTGCCATTACAGTATCACAAATGTCTGTGAGCAAGTTACAAATGCCATTACAGTATCACAAATGTCTGTGAGCAAGTTACAAGTGCCATTACAGTATCACAAATGTCTGTGAGCAAGTTACAAGTGCCATTACAGTATCACAAATGTCTGTGAGCAAGTTACAAATGCCATTACAGTATCACAAATGTCTGTGAGCAAGTTACAAGTGCCATTACAGTATCACAAATGTCTGTGAGCAAGTTACAAATGCCATTACAGTATCACAAATGGAGAACATTACTGCACAGGAGAAATGGCATCCATTGCAAGAGCATATATGTTAAGTCTCAGAAACATATATGTTAAGTCTCAGAAACATAAATGCAGGAGATTTATGTGTAGATCAGAGGGTCTTGGAGAATTGTGTGTAAATTGGAGAATTTCACATCCTCGCCATGCATAAAAATTACACTAGGTCAGCTTTAATTCCAAATACATTGCACAATTAAACAGTGCACTGACACGTTAATATAAACAGTGTGGCAGCAGACAAATTCTTTGTGGACTAGAAATTATAAAATAATTTTTTACTACTCTGATGGTCTAGGAAGAAAAATGTTTTTCTACTCAAGAAATATATTACATAAAAACAGAAATCCTTTACGTGACTTGCAGTAGCCTACATATTTTATTACATGCAACTAACAAAACATTTAGTGGCAGGGCTAGAATTGAAACATTTTCCTTTCTTCAATGTTTGTGTTCCTGTGTAATTCATGGAAGCATTTGAAAATAAGTCTTCATTCATGATGTTCTCCAATCGTGACAACTATTATTACACACTGAATTACACAGGAACTCCTTGTTCTAACCAGTGAAGTTTTGATAGGGCAATTCCAACGACAATGACAACTTTGTGCTCCAAAAATCATGGCCAGTTTCACAAAGCATTTGTATCATATGAAGGAACTTATGTGGACGTTTGAGGTAGATCATGTAACTTGGAACAATTGTAGAAAACACACGTAATTGTACGTAACTATGAATTCCTATTGTTTTGAGTTACGTAATTTATGTCAAACATCCACATAGGTTCCTTCATAATTTCCCAACCCCGGGAATCTAGCTTTTCTAAAATGTACGAACCATCCTGAAACTGACGGAGATATGAGGACATGAGGAAGTATGAGGACACGAGGAGATATGAGGATACGAGGAGGTATGACCAGGGTTGTTTGATTTAAATCATTGATTTAAATCATGATTTAAATCACTCCAAGAAAATTAAAAAAATCATTGATTTATGATTTTTTTGACTTCCGGTTTTTTTAATCGCTGATCTATATGAATTTAACACAAATAATTGTTTACAAGCAACGAGATCAACAAAGTTTTGTATGTTTTTAATACAAAACACAAAGTGCGCACACTTGTGTAGCTGTATTGTCACCAGATAGCCTGATAGTCAAACATTTTATGACATTGTGTATGTTTGAGCTATTCCCTTTCTGAATGCAGTGAAGCCACACAAACTTGTCATCCAGAGGAAGTATCTTTTCAACACAGAAGCCCTGAGTTAAAGTCCACAAATCGATGTGAATAGAACATGTTTGAAAGAGTTTACAAATTTAAACATCTATATAAATATCTATATACCAGATTTAAAAAAATCAAATAAATATAAAAAAAATCATATTAATCCGATTTAAATAAAAAAATCCGATTTAAAATTTTTTTTTTTAAATCATGATTTTTTCAACCCTGGGTATGACAGACAGAGGCACAAACTACTTCATGGTATAGATACTTACTACTCGGCTGAGTCGTTGAGTTGATATTCGCGGGACCGACTGAAGCACTCCTGTACCCCCTGATCTTTCCACAGTCGCTTCATGGTCTGTGCCAGTTCATACGACATCTCCCCATCCTCGGCATTTCCCGCCAGTGTGAACACTTGACGTGCATCGTCCTGAAGGACAAACACTTTCCTCAATTAAATTTTTTCACTGATCTCATTTCAGATTAATTTCGCAAAAAAAAAACAATTGTCTAATTGTCATATTTAGTTTTGACGAAATCATGCAAGCTTGTTTGGTGTAACGATATGCCTTTAATTGAGTCTAAACACTGGAGTGTGAAACCCTCGTGATTCAGATGATCATGTTAATATTGGTCACATCTTGTTATTGTATTTGCGGATATAAAAGTTTGACTGAGGCCTCACAAACCAACAGATTCTAGTAACCACAACATACAGGCTAGAAAGTTATTAGAATGCGCCGAGTGCTGGAAACTAACTAGAATATACAATCAGGGATGTTGGTGTAAATACATTTCCTCTCAAGTAGTGGATAATTATGAGTAAAAGCGATTTAAATGGTGAACGTAGCCAATGCCGGAATTCTGGCCTGTCATACTGTAGCATCACACACCACGAGGCCGGAATTCCAGCCTGTCATACTAAAATGGTTAAGGGTTTGTGTGCACATGACTTATCCTATGTTGTTCTTTTTTGGTAGTTCTAGTTTTAAATATATGCTCTAGCTGTTGCATAGTCTGTTATGCAGTGTTATAAGTATGTTTTAATGTAATCACATGTGTTGTGAATGACATTTCCCTGGAAATATTACATTGCGATATCAAGCAAAAAATTTCACTTTGGGGAGACTACCCGAGTGTTAGAGAAGTCCCATCCATTGTGATTCAGATGGCGATTAACAAATGTTTTGTAATAAACATGATTAAGTTCATTGCAATGTTTGCACGGTGTTTTAATAGGGGATCTGCCCATTACTTTTTATAAGTATTTTAGTTAGGACCTATAAAGTTTTATAAGCTAGTCATAATATCCTAGATACGTATTAAAACAATTCAAAGCCATTAATTTTGCATACTAGCATATTACAATTTGCCGCAATGGAAAAACATTTATTACAACTTGCTACATATTGGGGTAAATTGTAATGTATCATTGCACAATGTGTATTGCATTAAGCATTTGTTTATGCAGTTGCTATCTGTGGGAGATATTTGTGGTGTTGTTGGCATTCAATTAAGTTTTGATCGGGTAACAGTTCAAATTGCAATCCTCAAATATGCTGGGTTTTTTTTTACAAATAGCCATGGTTTCCCCTACGCAGTGTAGGAAATTACAACAGCAATGTGCAGTGTAAGACAGTGTGTTACAATTTACATTACAACAACAATGTGTAATGCAAGAAGTTGTGTAACAACTACAACATTACAGCAACAATGTAATCATTGTTTGCAGCCCTTCTAATACAACATGAATCACATTCAAACAAAATAAAGTATACGAGCTGCATCACATTCTGAGCATTGGATGAGCAGTTATTTGATGAAATGTATCTGCTATCCACAGCTCGACACTGGGAATAAATAAGGATAACTGTACCCTTGGACCTGGTTACTCGCAGTTTCTAATTATCTACCAGCCAAGCAGAAGTCACTGCATGTCCATTATTGTTTTCAGGCAAGACACAGGACATTAGCTCATTAGATCTACAGGTGTGACAGATACTGCAGCATGGTGCATCCGTCACATACACAAACATGTCGCACAACACAAACATGCCATATTACTTAGTCATGTAATGCTTCAATTAGCAGAACAAGTCACATGGATAGATGTTAGCAACAATCATTCTAGTTTCTGTACTCATAATAAAATGTCAGCAACAAACAAATTTGTCAACTCTGTTGTCTGTTGCTGAGATTTTATTATGAGTACAGAATCTAAATGATTGTTGCTAGTATCTTTTATTAAATATGCTATAGAATAGTTCAGACTACCAAAAGCTTTGGACACATACGTGTTCCTATCATAGGTAAATTATTATTTATTCTGATGAGACATAACGTATAAATTTATATGTACTTATAACTGCTGAATAAGATGATCTTTGTGAGGGGGGGACAATTTGGTGGGAGGTAGAAACTCTATCAAGTGTTTGAACGGTCAAATCGCCGAAAGACATCACATTTTTTTCAGTGGAATATTTTCTATTTTTAGGAAAAACGTGACTGCAACTTGGTGTCAGAGTAAATGACCTGTTGGCACATGGAAAGAGCTCCACAGTTTATCTTGAATGTCTATGACATTTTTTTTATTTTTGCTCATAATATTATAAGTAAAAAAATCTAAATGGCAAAGTAGATATGTAAATAGTTATATTTTAGAAAGGAGTTTTCTTTTGAGTGGGAGAGAAGCTGAAAATGATGTCAGCAGTGGTCAGGAATCACTTTGTACAACTGTTCACAACAGTATTCAGATTTTCTGAACTTGTTACATAATCTTCATTGAACGTAAATGCCTTCTGGGCAATACCCTCGCTGATGTCACAAAATTACGCGATCCAGCTGCTAGATCGCTGCAAATTTTACATTTAGTGACAATATATCATCTGCATGTGTCAAGTCAAGGATTGTATTACCGCAAAGGTATTTTATTTGGCCAAAATCTGCTTTTCCAAAAAGAATTACAACTTGTAGCAACCGGGTCATATGCACTTTAAACTGAACATTAAGACTTACTGTCCGTTCACGTGCCCCAAAGTCAATCTTAAGCTGTCCCATGGCACGAATTATGGCGATCATACTCTGGATGGTATTGCTGTACACAACAGGCTTATACTGCAAACACTCTTCTTGCGAGTAGCCTTTCTCGTGGATGATTCTGTACAACACAAGTAGATCCTGTACGATTCACAAAGCAACAGCAGCCACTTGCTAAACCAGGCCTGGTTGTTACTCTACTCAATGACACACAATCAGTGTTATTATAATTCTTATTGTGATTGTCTATCAGAAGTTGCACATAAAATAATAAAACATGTTTTAATTATATTAGATAAACAAGTTTCTGGTCACTCACAGCCTACTGAAGTGTAGCTCCTGTGAAATCTAAATATGCTGGAGAATTTGAATGTTTATGTTTCTAAAAACCTGCCTATAGGTGTACTTTATTCTCCCTAGATTTTTTTTATAAATTGCAAAAACCTAATGGGCATGTTTGGAAAAAAATATAAACCAAAGTAAAATACTGAAGAACCATAATAATAACTTGTACTGTGTCAACCATGCCACTCTAAACGAACATTAAAATAACCAACAAAAAACCTATACATTTCTCAGAAAACATTAAAAATAGCTGGTTTGTGCAAAGTGTAGTTACAGCGATATATTGCTAATTGAATGCTGCTGTTGAAAACAGCTGCCACACTACACTGGATCGTAGAGTAAGGCAAGTAAAGTAATATAAATGTTATGGAAACTGGGCAAAGCCAATGGTCACTAAAGGCAAATGATGGGACAGGTGTGTACTAGTGACCAGCTGTGGCTTATCACAAGTACTGTCATTGACATGCTGACCAAGTGGACACAGGTGTTCCTATGAACCCGTCTAGTTGTAGGCAGAAATAATCACTCACTTCATCTGTTTGACAATGGTGCTCTTGCCTGACTCTCCAGCTCCTGAAGGTAGGAAACAACAGAATGTCAGGTAAACAAATGATCACAGTTTGTGCCAGTCATAAACAAATACAACAATATTAACATGCGGTCTAAAAATAGCTTCCTAATCCACAGGAAGAACAATGTATTTGATCAGAATTAGATTTGGACGGTTAGTGATCCAACTTCAGTGAGTCTTTATTCGTGACAGAGTGACAATAAAAAAAATGTGTTTATGAGCTTGGATACATATATGAACACAGAAGTGTGCGCCGGTGGACACACAATGTTCAGCTGTCTCTTCTGTCTCTTCCGTCTCTTCCGTCTCTTCCGTCTCTTCTGTCTCTTCTGTCTCTTCTATCCTTACAAGAGGTCAAGGTGTGTGCATGAGTGCATACGACTATCAAGGTTGACCAATTGCCTAGGGCTTATTAGCCAATATACAGATCAAGGTGATACGCATCTTTATCTCAAGTGACACGCCACGGGGCAAAAACCTGAATCTTTACGTCATGACACTTCTGCATTTAATATCAGACTGAGTGATGGGTAAATTCCACTGCATAGTTCCATGCGTTAATTTGATCACTACACCGTATTGATGAATTCTAACCACTTACACCATAACTGGTATAGGTCATAATAGTAATAGAATATGTATCTACAATGAAACTGTCTTCACAAGACTAGCCACATGCTTGTAAATGTAATCACTGTATATATGGCCCATATAACTGATATTTTTTTTAGAAAATATGCCATTAATACACTTCTCCATAATATGCCATTACTACACTTCTCCATAATATGTCATTAACACTTCTCCATAATATGCCATTAATATACTTCTCCATAATATGCCATTAATACACTTCTCCATAATATGTCATTAACACTTCTCCATAATATGCCATTAATACACTTTTCGATAATACATGACTGTCTGGACTCTGTACAAAGTCTGATCATTTTATTATAAAATCAATTTTGTAATTTGGCTGTCTGTTCATGACTATCCACTGTGCCATTCCATGCATTCACGGGCAGCTGTCAATAATTTCCTATACCTGTGGACAAAGTTTATTGCGGTCAGGTGTTCATGGGGTGTTCACGGGATCATGTGGTGTGTGTATCATTAACACCTGTAAAATGATGTTCCCTCTGAATGCAACGTAAACATGATATATTCGCCCCAAAACATTCAAATTCAACGGATAACAGTGAATGCATATTTGGAAAATGTTGTTCATAGAAACCCATTTGGGTGATCAAAACATCAGAATAGATAAGAGTATTTACCATACCATACAACAGCATTTACCATATCATACAAGAGTATTTACTATACCATACAATAGTATTTACCAAACTGTATAAGAGTATTTACCATACCATATAAGATTATTTACCATACCAAATACAAAATAGCAACCAAATGAAAGAAGTCAATCAACACGTACACACATACTTTATTTCATTTCATGAGAAAACATGGAAGTTACAACAACTTGAAAATGCACAATTTCCATGATCTGACTGCTGAGACAGGTCGATACATACATAGGCTGCTGGTACCTAATACCATACAAGAGTATTTACCATACCACATATTATTAAGATGATTTTATGACAAAAAAGATGAGACCTTTATGTTTCACAGCGTGTCTGACTTATCTTGGTGTCTCTTGCAGTGTCGTGTACAGACCTGTCCATATCATTAAACCACAGCTCTCTCTATTTCAAGCAGGCAATGACATGGTGTCAAGTTTACAGTCCCCACCAAACGCATTCTTCAATGATCACATCAAAGTGCACTATGTTATTAGGCAGGATCGACCAGAGTCAGGAAACAATTGGACCCTCCGGCTTTATAACTTGGATATCATAATTATATTCATGAATACTTGATTAGCATTATCAGGAGGGTGCTTTGGAGGAACTGTAGCAGCAGGCAACAAAAGATAAGATGTTAAAATACAAGATACGATTGTAGTTCTGCAACAAAGTGGTATTATCTGTATGACATGTTTAATCAAGCATGCGGTACGATCAACGCATGTGTCTAGCTTCACATATATAAGTTTCAGCCTTCAGCCTTATATTGTGGGGCTGTCAGATATTTAAACTTAGCCCGTTAGATATATCCAAGTTACAAATACATCTTTGAAAGCTCTATACAGTAAATACTAAATACCACATCTGGGATAATATACTGCAATATGTAATATAATATGTTATATCTTCTCTGTCTAGTGTTTAGTTCCCACGTGTTACCTTTCCCTACACACCACTCTTTCTATTACTTGGTGGCAAGAATAATTTGAATTAGCCGAGACAGAAACTTGAGAATTGACATTCACAGACAGAGAACACAGAACCTGGTCAATCCTTTCAGATGACCCAATCAAGTGTCATAGTTATGCTAAAGCACACAATAGAGATTAGTTGCACGCAAGTAACAAGGACTGCTGACAAATTGGAATTAAACAGTAAGAGATGCTGGTGGTGGTGTATGTGTGTGCGTGCGTGCGTGCATGCAATCCTAACTATAATGTATGTGTATAATAAGTACTTTCAATGTTAACATTTAAATATAACTTCCTAATCAGCAGCATTGACATTTCAAGCTTTATCATCGCACAACTTATTACATTTCATTAAAAATTAATCTGGCTCATGGTTTCGTGAGACAGTAAATTGCTGATTAGCAGATATGTGTATATCACAGACCTGCTAAAGAAACTGAACACTGTGATTGGCTGTCAAGATGCAAAAAAGAAACTGAGCACTGTGATTGGCTGTCACGATGGAACAAAAAATGAACACTGTGATTGGCTGTCAAAATGCAACAATGAAACTGAGCACTGTGATTGGCTGTCAAGATGAAACAAAAACTGAACAGTTTGTTTGGCTGTCAAAATGGAACAAAAACTGAACACTGAGTGGTTGTCAACATGAAACAAAGCTGACATCATAACATCAACAATGATCAGTTCTAAGGAATATAAAAATACCAACTGAGCGTCATCATTTGTAGGTTGTGGTCTCATTACATGATCAGTTTCCACTTGGATGGATCGAGTGTGTAGCCAGGAGTTGAGGCCACACAACAAGCCTGCCATGTCTTAACCTTTCAATAATCCCACGCAGTATCAAGTGGCACAAGTACATTTCTAATAACTAGTTTCCTCATGTACCACCGTGCCAGACCAAGTAACTGTGTACGCCAGACCAAGTAACTGTGTATGCCAGACCAAGTAACTGTGTATGCCAGACCAAGTAACTGTGTACGCCAGACCAAGTAACTGTGTACAACAGACCAAGTAACTGTGTACAACAGACCAAGTAACTGTGTACGCCAGACCAAGTAACTTTATACAACAGACCAAGTAACTGTGTACAACAGACCAAGTAACTGTGTACAACAGTCACTGTTTGCGAATATTAATTATGCTATCAACGGTAGCTGTGCTGGTGGACATACAACAAACCTTCACAAAATTCTTCTTGAGATAGTTAAACTGATCATTGGAAGAAAAATGTGACAAGAGGCGATATTTGCTACAAAAGCATAATTATGATCCAAAACCAAACTGACTGGTGTAATAAAACAGGCCCCCTGAAGTATGTATCTTGGGACCCTGGGTCCATATTACACAATAGATTATGTGGATCCATTAGTGGAATATGGATGCTCTGTGGCAAATGTTCTCATATAAATAACATTTTGCAATTATGAAACACTGAGCATGGGCAACATGGAGCAGACTATCTTACCTAAGAAACACCTACGAGAACTTTGAGCCTGCGGTCAAGTTTAAAACTATTCAGTGGACATTGGACAGCAACAATGTTTTTCATGAGCACTACATGTATGTCATATTTTACAATAAACACATATGAATAATTTTAAGTTGTCTGTCTTTATATCAGTACAGGTTTTCATTTTTTATTTTATTTCCATACACCAATGAACCACTTCTTACATATAAAAACATAAAAAATGTCAGATATATTCCAGCGTGGTGTACGTTTACAATCTCATATTCATGAGCCCATAAATACTGGGTTATCCTTATTAAATAAAATGTTTTACGACACCACCCCAACTTGAGACATTCACAATAGATAATTACGTAGAAACATGCGTTTCTAGCTGTGGCTCACCTGAGTAAGCTTCTAAATGATTGAGAACATTTATGACGTGACAAACCACATAGTGCATTGGATGGCATACAGAGTAAATAAACAAATGTGTTTACAAAAGCGGCAGATTGAAACATTAGAAAGTACTTGGGTTTCCCCAGAACATAAACATTACTGATACAAAGTCATTTCATTCAGGTTTACTACCAGGTAGGCACCGGCAGCATATAATCGGAATTTATGATGTCTTATGGGATGGGTTGAACCTTTCACGGGTGGATTTCAGTGGGTAAAGTTTTCATTGACAAAAACATAACACTGAGTTCCATGTTCACAACAGATAGATGAAGCACGACATTCATTACTATCAGCCTAACGCAAGAATATTAAGACCTTCCATGAAAACAAAGGATAATTACCCCGAAGATAAATAACGTTATAATCCACGGCTAAAACCTAAGTTAGGACATCTTAAGTTGACAGTTTTACTTCACAGAAAGTAATTAACAACGTTTGTACTTAATAAATAAAACTGATGACAACTGATGAAATGAACTGTTTGGTTTCCCAACAAAGGCAGACCGCCCATGAGCAAGGCAGTAATCAGGAGATAACTTGTAGTTTTAATGTACATGTTGCCTCAGGTGAGTTAGAGCTTGTAGTATTACGTAAAGTGACTGTTATCAAGGTTTTGGTGTAGCCCACCAAAGAATGGCTAAGTACAAGCTGGTGCTGATGTCTACTTTGATCTCTAGCAGCCTGTCTGTATACGACCCCCTGCATCTGCCCCAAACAAAAAACAACAATAATGAACATACAAGGTGCAGTTCTCCCACATCACAACATCTAAACCATTCCAGATTCTGGTTAATTGAATGTCATACTGTGGACAGTGGGACACGGTGGTATGGAGGTTAAAACATCAGACTTTCAATCAAGAGAACCTCGGAGCTCTTTATAAATGAGAACCTGGCTATAGACAGTGGTGGATATATGACCAAATAGTCTTTATGCAGTAAGACTGAATGCTTCCCAGAGAAGTCGAGTTGGCAAAGGAATGAACAGGTCTGCGGGGGGAGGGGGGATGAATGAAGTGTAATAAAGCGCTTTGAACGGTCCTATGGACTGGATACTGCGCTATGAGATTGTTACTCACACTAAAAGCCCATGGTATAGGCAATGATGTAATCAACTGAATAGAAACGTGGCTTACACACAGAACACAGAGAGTATATATACTGTTTTTAATATATATAAATGATTTGGAGGATGACATATCTAGCAAAGTACTCAAATTTGGAGATGACACAAAAGTATTCAGAAAGGTTACTAATGATACAGATAAACAAAGTTTACAGGATGATCTGGAAAAATTAGTTAAATGGTCAGAAAAATGGCAAATGTTATTAAATTTTGGGAAGTGTAAATGTATACACATAGGACATGGAAATATGGACGAGGAATATAAAATGGGGGATGCTGTACTATGTAGAACCACACAAGAAAAGGATTTAGGAGTAACATTTAATGCTGACATGAAAGTTTCAGAGCAATGTGGGATTGCTGCTTCGAAAGGAAATCAAATTCTAGGGCTAATTAGGAGAACAATCACATATAAGGAGAAACAGCTAATTGTACCCCTGTACAAAGCAATAGTTAGACCACATTTGGAATATTGTATTCAAGCATGGTGGCCATATCGTAAAAAAGACATAGATAAGCTAGAAAGAATACAACGAAGAGCAACTAAGATGATTCCAGAATTAAGAGACCTTAGTTATGAAAGTCGCTTATTACAATGTGGTTTGACAACACTAGAGACCAGGAGACTAAGAGGAGACCAAATAGAAGTGTTTAAAATAGTGAACGGTTATGAGGATGTTGATAGGAATATGTTCTTCAAACTTAAAGAAGGCAGTAGAACCAGAGGACACAAAGCAGCATTAGTTAAGGAGCAGTGTAGGTTGGACATGAGAAAGTACTCTTTCTCACAGAGGGTGATAAATGAATGGAACAAACTGCCAAATGATTGTGTTAATGCTAGTAGTGTGAATTTGTTTAAAAATAGAATTGACAGATATCTGATAAGGGCGGGCTACACATAGATGAGAAAATTGTTGGACTCTTGATAAGCCAATGGCTTCCTTGTCCACTTGCCATCTGGAACTTGTTGTTCGAGATGGCAATCTTGTTAAATCTTGTTAAAACTATGCAAGAACTGACCATTACCTTTTGGACAGCACGAAATAGACCAGGTGCATACTTGAAAGTGTACACACAACTTTACAAGATATGTGTGGGTGCACTGGCCAGAGACTGAATGGTGTTAACTAGCTAACAACCTAATGACAGTCAGTGGTTGCACATGAGAGATATCTGTGTTTGGGAAAGAGAAAGAAACAAGCTAGTTAATGAGTGTATTATTAGAACAACAAAGGCGTACTGACCACACAATTGGCCTTGAGGAAACAAGCTCTGGTTGTGACATTGTCTCAATGTGTTGGTCACACTACCTTCTCCATATTCTTTTGTAGCAGTCATTGTAGGGGTAGCACTAATCAAACAAACTTGTTTCTTTGGTTTGTCTGTGGCTCCTGGTAGTCTCTACAGCTGACTGGTTACTGCAGTAATCAACAGACTGACTCAGCCACACACAGGTGTGATCTGCAGTTACCTTGACCAAGATTCCCCTCTGCCTGACCAAGATCATCTGTCTATTTATGATCACCTGCCCTATGCCTTGCCTGACCATGATAAATTTTTTTCAGCAGACCACAAATATGTTCACTTTTGATCACTATACTGTCAATAGTGATTAAATTGTCCACTGAGTCATTGATGTGTGGAGCCTGCAGCATCAGCTTATATCTCAGCCGACAAGTTTGATCATTATTATATAAAAATTGCCAGTGGGCACATAGTAACAACTGAGACAGGTAGCTTATAGTTATACCCAGCAAACAATAGTTCTGACAACTCTGTACATCAAGATGCGGAAATAATCAGGCGAATTAAGCAGCACCAGGTGGTTAGTGGAGACACAAGGTCAGAAAGTTCATTATTATCAAAATGTGCATTTGACTGATAATGAAGTACCCTATCATTACCAGGGTATCTAGTGCCCCATCAGTAGATTGCAGTGCCCCAGCACAATTAGTGGGGTGCTCAGTGAACTGTCACCTTGTGGTGCAAGGTTGGCAAAAGCACAGGCCACAGGATTTTCTGGTTTTGTCCAGCCCAGCAGGTTAAACCCATTTTTCTAGCTTACCCCAGGCTAAATTTAGGTTAACTCTTCCACCAGAGTTGTATTTCTTCCCACGTGCACTTCCAATAAGTGGTAATATACACACCAATAATCTCATTTCAATAGACCCTTCCCATTACCACCATGCTACCTGGTGGATTACTCTCGAGTGCCAAATAAATGTATAGACCAAATAACAGTGTAGGGTGGAAAATCAGTCAAAACATATAATAGTACAGTGCGAAAAAGTCACTAGTATTTTTGTCTTTTTTAGCACTGAAGCAATTTTTTTTACTCAACGTCAAGCCAAGGCGTCCCTAGAAAACTACGCGGATCACTGTGCATTATGATTTTTTCTGATATAGTAACCGCATTTTATATCTTCGAAAAAAAAATGGGGAATTTTCCGGTTTTAAATGGAAAATTATAGTTTTATTGAATTGAATACACAAGCCCGTTTCAGGGGAAACCGCCATCAGTCGGTTACAATCGGTTTGAGGCGCTGCGCACAGCAGCCATTTATGATCAGTTTACGCGTTGATAATGGCGTTTTAACTAATAATATACCATGTCGAGCTCCCAAAAACTAAGGATTATGACCAATTCATCAAATCATGGAAATCTAACGGTTTAACACTTCGGGATCAAAATCTAGGATCCTCAGAAGCATGGGATCCCACTAAATTCACGACTGTCGTTCGAAGGGGTGAAAACTTAGCCATCAGAAGGAGCCACATGCAGCTCCAGTTGGGAGCAAGTATTTTAGCGCGATGAGTGGATGATTGATTAGAGCTAGCAATAGGGAGTGAGAGCGATTGCTCTCTTAAAAATTTAATAATAGTATAGTGCCAAATAAAGTGCATATAGGGCATTTTTCATCAAATAAATATGCGTATTGGGATGCTTATTCGGAATGTAATTATAATGGAACTTTAATAATATTCGGGTAAATCTGCAAACTTCACACTGCTTAATGTATAGTTCTGTGGTTCTGTTACCCGAATATTTACATTCCATTGTAATTCACGAAGTAGTTTGGTGGTATAAAGGGGATGGTCTATTAGCACACTGCTATGCTTTAAAATCGTACATAACCTCGCCTTAAAAGTTAAACCCGTAAAGATGACTTGAATACAACAACAGTCTGTTGTACTCCCAGTCACTGATTTACAGCTTGGCCTGAATCCACTGCAGTCAATGTCAGTGATTTGTGCAGCAGCATACTGCCTTTGTCAATGTCAATTTGTCTGTCTCACATCTGTGCTTGGTTAGGGTAATCAGTGCACTCACACCCTGTACAACAAGTGCAGGAGAATAGGGTGTTCCCACAAGGATGAGCATTATCATTCTAAAAATTATATGCTCAAACAACACCCCCATTTGTTCTTTCCACAAATTAAAACTTCTATTGGAACCTGTTCCTACTAAGTACTAAATATATTGCATATATACAAATCAAAGTTCACTAAGGGCATCATAAAAATATCCTGGCTTCTCACCTGCCACATGCATGCGCATTTAAATTTTGAACGTAAAACAGTTGTCTTCTAAATACATTTTTCCGAACAACAGGCGATATTGCAAGATACAAATCATACAAAAGGGCACTTTTTCTGTACATTTCTGTGGAGGGGTGTAAGACATACACTTGGTAGACTTCTGAAGTTGTTGATGATTGAGAATAGTCCCTTTGATAGTCGCTAACATCTCCATCAGCAAAACCCATCCCTCATTTACTTTTTAAAAAAGTTATGAGAAACTGGGATTCTTTTTATTTCGCCATACATTCTTCTTTTCTGATAATCCCAGTCATTCTATTTAGCATGTAATAATTAATACGATTTATAATCAGAAGTAATTGGAAACCTGTATGTGCACTATTAAAAAGATTTTGAATCATGCTATATATGGCATTACGTAAACAATACTTAAATGTGAGGTGTGTACTCTCAATGAGTCCCAGGCATAGAAAGGGTAATTATTATATGCACAGATCCCCATATAAACTACAGTGATTATATCCAATGAGTCTGTTAATTAATGCATCAGGCATAGAAAGGGTAATTATTATATGCACAGATCCCCATATAAACTACAGTGATTATATCCAATGAGTCTGTTAATTAATGCATCAGGCATAGATAGTGTAATTACCAGGACTTCTGCTGCCTGGTACTTACTACAAGATCTGAATACAGGCACAGATACTGTCTCATCTAATTATGCCATATGCAACTAAATTACAGCAAAATCTGGTAATTAATATATAGAGCAAAACCTGTGGTATATCTACACCAGGCCTTATTTCTGAAGTTTTGACTATTCCTAATTGTTTCTATTTTTGTCATTCACAACAGTCATGCAATGTGTAAACACTGTCTCTTAAACTGCTCACTGGCTTTACTGGACACTGATTTATCGCAAGATTAGCAGGGATTTGTCTGACAACAAAAGCTGCCCAGACACAAACAAGTTCTGTATTGTAATAATTTGTATGCAAATCCCCAAACCTGGCTACTCACTGTTAGCTGACCTAGAAAGAGAACAGAAGGCTTGCAGTGATACAGTGTAGTATCAGCTGCATGTGGGGGGTAAGACCACAGTTGACTTTCCTGTTTATTGTTTCAGACGAATGTAGGGCGTATGAAATTTTGAAATGGGAACTTAATAAATTCATATTATGTGACATGAATGCCTTTGAGCAGGAATATTCACAGGTTTGTTTGTAGAAGCTATTGGCTGTGAAACAGTGCATTTTTTTTAGAGTTTAACTGGTGAAGGGATTTATTGGAATTTTTCTGCTATGGGCCATGTGGGTGCATGAATATATGGCTATTTTTGTAAATATTGACGGGCATCACACATGGGGGCGTTTTAAAAGAGATGGAGGTATGTGATTTTGATAAAAGCTGGTGAGCACGTCAGTGATGGCAGTTGCTGTGAAAAAAGTTTCAGAATTTTTGATGGTCAGGTTTTCTTATAATCAGACAAAACGTTAACATGGCCACTAATGCAATTCTCTACTGTGGTCTTCCCTTGTAGCTATGCAGCACCTCCTGTCTAGATTAAACCAATTACTTAGATGGATCTATCACTTTGTTACACCAAGTCCTAAGAAAAACTCTCCACAATGGACCAACTGCAAGAATATGGTCATACTACAGTCGCGCCTCGTTATAACGCACCCCGTTATTACGTGGAATCGGATATAACACAGTTGGTCGTGGACCCCGATTTTCTGCCGCCAGGTGTGATATTGTTGGGCTTGTATGCAGGGTTGTTTGATTTAAATCATTTGATTTAAATCACTCCAAAAATTTTTAAAAAATCATTGATTTATGATTTTTTTACTTCCGATTTTTATAATTACTGATTTATATTAACACATATTTAACACAAATAATTGTTTACAAGCATCGAGATCAAAAAAGTTTTGTGTTTTTTAATACAAAAGCACAAAGTGCGCACACTTGTGTAGCTGTATTGACACTAGATAGCCAAATATTTTATGACATTGTGTACACCAGATTTCAAAAAATCAAATAAATAAAAAAAATCTGATTTAAATAAAAAAAATTGTATGATGGTCAATAAATAGTATGTAGTGTCAATGAATGTCAAGTGTTGTTGCATTGTTTGTTTTGCGCTGCCATCAGTCAGTCCTGTTTCGCTGGCGTTTGCTTCGGTTGGGCAACTTGTTAATTGCAGTGGTGATTCACACAAATGCCTTGCATGTTAATAAAACATTCACACATTCAGCGGTAATTTAGACATCAGAGACACACCAGTCAATTCGCTCCTGCACCTTTCAATCAATTAAAAATATTGAAGTTTAACCCGTTTATTCAACGTGACAGGCAGCAAGAGCGAATCGATTTCAGATGGCAAGATTAAACCAATCTTACTGAATGCCGATACATGAAAATAACTCGCAGTGCAATGAAGTAAAAGTTGAGTAAAATAGTGTTAAATGTTATTCAGCAGGCAACAACAATATAAAACGAAGTATCATTATCCTTCCGTTAGTCTGTTACACACATCACAAATATCATTCTCAAATATTCGCTATGCCAAAACGCAAGATGTACACAGTATGCGAAAAGTTAGATTTGGTCATCCGGATACGAAAGGGTGAATTACAATGCAAAGTGTCTCAGGAAACTTTGGGGATGGCTACAGGATGAAGTGAAGCTACAAGAATTCGTCCACACTGTGAAGACGACCGTTTGCGACGAAAGAAGACTCGCGTTGCCAAAGATAGCGCCCTCGTCAATGCCATTTTGAACTGGTTCGTCCAGGAGAGGAAGACCGGGCTGCTGATAAGTGGTCCGGTGGTAAAAGCGCAGACGGAAAAGTTCAGCCATCAACGGTGCTGCATCCGGATTCTCACTGCCAGCCAGGGTTTGTTTTGGCGATGGCAGAAATGACACGACATTTCACAGCATCAAGATGTTGGCGAGAAGCGATCGGCCGTCCAAGATGGTACTGCACAATTTCCCCCGAAACTTATGGCACACATCGTTGACAACAACCTGAGCGGGGAGTAGGTCTATAATGCGGACAAAATTGGCCTGTTCTTCAAAATGCTGTCAGATCGCACATTGGTGATGAAGAACGACGCACGCAAGGGCACAAGCTAGCCAAAGATAGAACAACCCAGTTGTTCTGTTGCAACAAGACCGGCAATCACAAACTGAAACCGCTCTGCATTGGAAAATACAAGTCGCCAAGATGTTTCCACCATGTCAGCATGATCGGCATGCTACTTGCATATACACCCAGTGGCAATGCGTGGATAACAGCTGCCATCTTCAATGAGTGGTTCCATGAATCGTTTGTGCTGTCTGTCAGAGCGTTGCCTTGAGGAGAAGGCTGTACTTCATCCCGTGGTTCTAGTCGTATATACCCTTTAAATCACCACTTCTGTGAAAAGTCATTCCAGTTGAACCCCTAGCATGAATAGTTTCAGCAGAAATTGTTAAGATAAAATAATAAATTAACCATATCTTCACAGATTGTAGCTGAAATACTATATAATATACCAGAGTTTTTCATTTATTTGCTTATGTTACAAGGTTTTTAAAACATATAATCGTTTTGAGAAAATCTCCAAAGAAATAAATTACATACATATAAGTATGACAGTGTAACTGATAACTCTACGGCAGATTTTGGTTAACATAAACCAATTATGTCTACTACACCACTGTGAATGAATTAAGCAACAGTTGAATGACAGCTTAAAGTGGCAGTGTATTTTTGACACAAACCCTTCACCAATCAAGTGTTGAAATTTAAAGTTTTTCGCTGCCTTTTTATGTATCGTTGACAAAACATAATGGCCATTTGTAATACTGACATATGATATCCCCTGAAATTGCCGCCACAATAGCTTTTGAATATGTACCTGTAACATGTTGTCATCTATGGTATCAGATTATGCTAGCCATCTAACAAACATGTGACAGGGTGTGTGTATGGTCATCTTGATTAGCCCGTTATCCCACTGATGTGGCAACCAGACGATGTGGTCCGCTTTCACGGAGAATGAATATAGCTGGTTCGAACATCGTAGCGCATGCGGTCGTTACTATGGAAACATTGTCACTTTTCCGGGAACTCAAGGAGATTTCCAAAAGACTGCATTTTTAAAGGCTGGATTGGCGAAATATCACGTTAGTGCCAGGTGATTTTTTTGTAGTGTCGACAGTTAGTTCAGTACATCCTAGCATGTTATGAAGAAAAAAATTAAAAAATCAACTGACACGCTAGCTGCCACAGCCACCTTAATTACTATGTACAACAACTACAGGCTAGTATATGGCACACAAATAACATTATCAATGTTGTCAATTTATCATAAATTGAAGTCCACAAGTTGCACTGTCCAGAACTTTTTAACCAGCCTATTTGAGGCCTGCAAAACAGAACAAGCTCATATTGCAGAAACCACCATGACAAAACACAGGGACACTGCACTAAGCAATAAGTAGGCAAACACAAACAAGCTGCTATTACAAGGATTTAATAACCCAAGTACTACTTTAATAAAAGAAGAATTATTTATAGCAAATATGTACCCAGTAACTATATACGGTTTCTGAGTGCAGACATAACTAACAAATGGTGGATTCGTGCAATGTCTGATTAGGAAAACCAACAGTTACTGTTCTGTCTAAAACCTTGCTTTGCTCCAGATGACAAACAGAAAAATAACTCGGACTGAATTATGCCTGGTCGTTGGAATAGTGCATTCAGTGCGCATGAAATATGTTTGATTCTGAGAGATTTCCAAAGAAATAAAATAACACACCTACATCTAACTTGAGTTTCAAGTAGTCACTATGTAACCAGTTGTAAGGGGAGACATAGTCAAACAGCAATCTTAATTCTTATCACAGGTCTGTCAAACTCATCAAATAATGCCCCAAACCAAAGGTTATTTACTCCACCAATGGACAGTGGCCATATGGAAAATGTCTCACAGCAGCTAAAAAACTGTGGAACAACATAATTAAAACAGCCACATTACTGTGTGAACCTTTTTAAAACAAACTTATTATGAGTTGTTGGTATTATGACAATAAATATTTATGTTGATAAATCACAACACTGGATGGTTGGTCATAACCAGAAATAATGGGGTCAGTTGACAGATATGATGGCAGATAGCCAGGACATGTCTCTGCAAGTTTGTCAGAATACAAATAAATGTATTATCTATGATCAATACACTTGCATTTTATACCGTGCTGTGACACATGGGTACGTTTTGATTAAATTAGTAGCAGTATGCTCTTAAGATATGAGACACCTTTGAAGTCATTTATATTAATCTCAATTCTACTTATGATCTTTCCTAATCAATTTTATTTAACTTTTGTTTTAAATGCATTTTTATATTTCGCGTGTGGCCCTCTTGCAAAACTATTTTACCCATAGGCACAGCTGCAAATACCTGATCATTTATTGCATTAACATTATAATCTTATTGTAATTTATAAGGTTTAATTTTTTTATTAGTACTCATAACCACAGTCATATGTACTAAGTATTGCTCTCTCCAGCCACCCAGTCACTATTCAATCTCTATTTATGATCTCTTATGGCATAAACTGTAGGAATCAACAAGATCCAGTGATACTCATAGCAACAGTCACAAAGTCAATTTACTAACCTTGTATGCAGATAATTTTTATTTATGTAAATCTACAAATTGTTCCATAATTATATACGTATAATGTAAGCACATACACAATTGTCTATGTCTAAAATCGTCGTTTCTCTCAAACTACTTTACTAATACTATTAAAAGCAATAATCATAGATTTGATTAAAACTGACAAAAAAATGCTTTTAGTAAAAGATCTGCTTGTAACTGCACAACAACATCTGCTATAAAGTGTTCGCTGAGAGTAATTACACTACAGCAGTCAGACAAATCCAATGCTGCTGACAATGCTTTATGGCATCGCACTACCAAGGGAATGTATGGCGGTGGTCAGAGATGTTATCCAGTACATGTGACAGGCTATAATAGCTGTAGAGACATGCTTCAAAAGGACACATTAGTTCAACTAGAACAAGAAGTTGGTATTGCCACACTGAAATTTATGGTGCAATGATTAACTCAGAGTTAACCATTCAATAACAATCAGTAATTCAATTTAATAAACATTTGGAAATTTATATCAAACAAATCCTGCAGTTATCCTGTAAAGGTAACACTACAATGGATATTTAGTTTAGCACAAAGGATGTTGAGATTATAACTTCAGAGAAAATAAATATGATATGTAACAATCCCAAAAATTTACCAGAAGATCATGGAAACAAACATACAACAGAAGCTGTCCGAACCTTTAACGGTTAACACAAGCCCTACCACTAAATAAAACATGAACACAATAGCTCCAGATTTTTAGTCCAGAATGAATGTTCATGAGACTTTCAATGAGTTATTTCACTTAAAATTACCATCAATAAAATATTGCTTAAATGTCATTTCCCACATGTATACTCATCAATGAGTCATCATTCACGGAGTTGGTTGAATGAATCGGGGAACATCAGGTAAATATTGGACATCTAGTGTCAGCATTAGCCATTACTATTACGAAGTGTAGTCATGTAATTGTAAATATGGTGCAACAAAATTCATTTTTGTATGCTAAACTTGAATTTGCGGAAATAAAGCTAAACATAAATGAGTGCCTGGGTCTAATACAACTGTATATTTTAAACATGTATGCTAACGCTGCAACGGTAATCATTCTCGCAGATTGGTCAGTCTTAGTATGATGGGTCTACCAGACCCAGATCAATATATACAATAGATAATTAAACAGTATCAGATATATATTTTTTCTAACTAGATCCGACCAATAATACAATATGTCATATTTTTATGTTAATTATTGCAGCATTGACAGTGTGCAACTGTTAAACATTATGCAAAAATGTGTTGATATATGAAAGTGTACCCAAATAAACACATTTTGAATTTTGAGAAAGGCCATCGACCTCGATTGGGTCGCGGCTGACCTCGTAGCAACATCCCCAACTTAAAAATATCAAACTTACCTAATAATAATAGCTTCACTTCTCGCGACGACTTCTCGCCGTCTGCTCGCAGGGCTCTGTCGATCCTTTTTGATCGCTCCTGCGCCATTTTATCGTCACTGCTTATCGCGCAACCCATGCTTATCCACTCGCCGCAACAACAAATGTCGTCCGCCAACAGCCGCTGGCCGACCAACAAACAAAAACAAATTCCACCACTCGAATCGCCAATGATACGTCGGCTGCTTCAATCGTGTCCAGACGAAGCTAAGTACGCTGTCGATAATTCCGTACAGTCCCGCTTCGAACGGTTTACCTGTTAAAATCCGTTAACAATTACAATGCCGGGTAATAGCTTCTTTAGCAACCTTCTTTGTAGCGCACGAAACGAATTTTAAATGTAGTGCCCGGATGTGGACAGGTGCGCGAGTCGCGTACGCAGGTCACGGCGACGATCTTTCAAGTTGCGCCATCTACCGGGAACGAAAACACCAAACATTTATTAATTAACAAAATACTACAAAATGTTAAGTCAACTATGCACCCAGGAAGAAATCCAACGCACACGAATAGATCATAGTTATGTTCTAAGCGAATCACTAAATGTGTATGACTTTTATGTTTTCAGAAGAGATGGTCATGATGGGTTCATGTGGCCGATTGAAAAAAACAACGAAGGTCAAGGTCAAGGACAAGCTAGGTTGCCAAACATAATACTAATTTTAGCAACAGTAAGTTAGGATTGTTAGGCATAGTAAAAAAATATATATAATTGTTCTAACCATCATGTTTGTGCTCAGGCTGTCTCAAAGATAAAGAAAAATCAACCCAAGAATCACGGAAAGTTCATCACATGGATATGTGGTACCACACACAACTGAAAGTACTTTTGAATTAATGAAGCAAGCTGATATATTGCCTATTATTGTATTGGGTCAAGTCATGAATTAATGATGGGCCAAAACGTCCAAATGTAATATTGAGACTGATGGGTCGACATGTTCTGGTTGATGTAGCATATAAATGGGCTATATATATATATATATGAAGAGTTCAGATGCAAAACCCAGCAAGTCCACCAAATTCATTTGTTTTAAATCAATGATTTTTACCTGCTGGTAGCTGTAAGGTTGACATATTCAATTCAACTGTAATTGCTTGGGTTGGGGGACCGTGAACAAAATATCCGAAATTTAAAAATCAACCTTTATTAAAAAGCACATTAGTTAACATCTTTGATTGACATTGGCTGCAAAACCCTGTAAGTCCACCCGTAGTTTCTTCGCAAAACCCGGTAAGTCCATCGCTGGAAATTAATGATATGAAAATGTAATAAAACCACAGAATACACAACAGTAAACATAAAAACAGTGAACATTATCTATTCCAGATCGTTTTCATTCAGTGTTCCAGCAGTACAGAAACCAGTATCGTTGTGCCTATACAGGCTACAAGAGGTACCAATCCTTCACCACTATATCGAGCATTTATGACTCTGGAACGAGCCGAATTTTGCGGCTAACGCCGTTTTCTCTTTCCTGATGGTGAAACCATTACTGGTTCTTCCATTTCATCGAAGATATCCATGATTATAACTGTTTAAAATAGCGAAATTGCAAGGAAAAACACTCTGCTTTAGCGCTACAGTGCAGCGATCACGGGAGCTGCCACATTATGCGTCATGTGATCTGACGCTCGTCTGGTATTGGCTCTCTGGGACTTAATGGTTCTGCCGCGATAATGTAATGGCGTTTACTTGGATTTGCAAACAAGCCAGATTTTAGGTGCGTTAGGAAGCGAGACTTACGGGCTTTTGTAGCAAAACTGATTTGAACATTGTGAACTACACATCGAAAGCGCTTACCGGCAATATAGTTATCTCATTTTTCACGTATGTGGCGTTTACGCGGTTTTGCACCTGAACTGTTCATATATATATATATATATATATATATATATATATATATATATATATATATATATATATATATATATATATATATATATATATATATATATATATAAATCAAATCCAGCATTTGCAAACAAAAACATATTATTCATTTGTTTACATACCTGTACCATATTCGCTTACTTATAATAAAGATTCCCTCACTATGAATCGTTTGTAATTATTTCCGATCTGTATACGTATTTGTTCTATATAACCTTGATTTGTGTAGTAATATATGTTCACTTTCTAATGCGACTACAATGAATAGCACATATAAATATACTATCTAGTTCCTGTGTTAGCTTAGCTACATATATATATTTATATATATATATATATATATATATATATATATATATATATATATATATATATATATATATATATATATATGCAGTTACTTTCTGTGTAATTAACATGTTGAGCAGTTGCAAGTATTGACATCAGATATTATGCAAGCTTCAGTCACAAAGGATATATTAATTAATCTTCACAATTAAAAGCAATTATGAATAACATACACATGGTTCATGTGGTTATATGAACTAAGCTTTGTTATGCTCTTTTCATGTTTAAATTCAATAGCATAAAAAAGTCATTATATTATAATGACTTTTTTATGCTATTGAATTTCTTTGTAATTGATATAAACGTTTCTGTTATGTTCCCCGAACTGGTGTGAATGTGAACACTGCGAAATGCAAGGACGCAGCCAATATTGATGTGAACACTGTGAAGTGCAAGGACGTAGCCAATATCAGCCTGGTCAACTTAAGCCACGAATACCTTAATTAGCCAAGCCGGCAGGAGGCACATGCAAAGACTCATGCAGTGAGCACGTCAAGGAATTACACGAATGCGTTTGCACGCAGCATAGGCATCCTGGCGGAAGCTCTTTAAGATCGCACAGTACAACCGTCAGGTCATAGAAACTGCCCTGTCGTAATTGTGGTGTGTATTGTATGTGAAACATAGAACATCTAAAGTCAAAAAAATAACTATATAATATGATACGATATATTATAATATGGCATAATGCGAATTATACGATAAACTAAACAGAATAATCTATACACAATAATTTTTTTTTGCTGCCGACTAGTTGTGCCATCTGGCGGGCTATCGTTAAACATTACATCCTTCATTTCACAGGATAAAGTTGAGAATTGCATTGTCTCAAGTCTCAAGTAGTTGTACTCCAAACAGCCCAGTCTTGAGCTAACGCAGGAGTTTGGACCAACGGCTTTTAATGTCTCTTCCGAAAGACACGGGGAAACTGGGGTGAACGAAATTGCCCAAGCTTCGAAACGGCGGAGGTGGAATCGAACCACCGTCCTCTCGATCGACAAGCGGGTGCTCTAACCATTAGACCACCGCTCCCCACAGCGCATTGGTGGTCATGTTAACGCTTTGTCTGATTATAAGAAAATGTGACCATAAAAAAATTGACATGCTGACCAAGTTTTGTCAAAATCACATTCTTCCAGCTCTCTTAAAACGCCCCGATGTACGATGCACGCCAATTTTGAAAAAAATTACGTGTATTCATGCGCCCACGTGGCCCATAGCAGAAAACTTCCTATAAATCCCTCCGTCTGTTAAAGTCTTAAAAATGCACCATTTCACAGCCACTAGCTTCTACAAACAAACGTGAGAATATGCCTGCTCAATTGCACTTATGTCACATCATATGAATTGTTTAAATTCACATATCACAATTTAATGTGAATTAAGGTCAACTGTGGTCACACCCCTCAAGCATCGTACTTGATGCATACCCGGCTTTGCCTGGACTGCAATGGTGGGCCGCTCTCCTCGGGTGGCGCTACTCGGATGTCCGTTGCAGGTTGTTCGGCGTGTCGGGTACATCTCGCTTGATCTGTCCGTCGCAGAATGTCACGGGTAGTTCCGGCGCACCTTGGACTTTGTACGGCGGGACGTAGTGTATGGCGGTGCGAGGCATGTCGCCTCAGTACGGTATTGGCTTGTTGAGGTGTCGACTGGTGCTTCTGCATGTAGACCGCACCATCCTTCGTCTGAATGTTGTATGATCGTGGCGTGTTGGATTGGATTGCGGGTATCGAAGACTTGAGGTAGAGTGGACGAATCCCCACGTCTTTGCGAATTGCGCGAACTATGTGCAGGCGAACTGAGGTCCGTTATCAGTAAAGACCCTCTCTGGGATACCATGCCTTAAAAAGATTCCTTTCATCTTCATGATGACGAATGATACTCGGGTTTAGTAGAGCCTCTCTACTTCGATGTAGCGACTGTAGTAACCATGCAGAGACAGATAGTTATTACCCTCGCACTCGAATAGATCCGCAGCCACATTCTGGAATGGTCGCGCTGGGATCGGATGGTTCATCATAGGATCTTTCTGCGTCGCCCACTGGTGTTACTGACATATCGAACAACCTCCGATGAGCGTCTCGATATCCGTGTTGAGGCGGGGCCAGTAAACAGCATCTCGGGCATGTTGCTTGGTTTGCTCCATATAATATATCTTGTCGCTGGTCTGGGGGTATTGATGACGATAGCTGATGACTCGTTCGGGTTTGTCTCGCTTATGATTGAGAGTTCGTCTTGAACGTTCCAGTAGTTTTGGACATCCTTCGGGTAACGTCGACGTTCGTTGGGCCAACCTGACTGGATAGCTCTTATCAGGATCTGCATGGGCTGGTCCAGTCTCATGGCAGTCCTGATCTTCTCCATTCGTGTACCGGTAACGGTGGTGTGGAGGATCTGGAAGATTTCTTCAATGAGGTGACTCTGGGTCAGAACCACGTACACCCGAACGCTGTCTCCCAATTCGTCTCTCGGTAGCTTCGGGTTGTTTTTCATGAAAACGAGGGACAAGGTGTCTGCCAACGGAATCTGTTTCCCTGGCACGTAAGCAATCGTCACGGTATACCCGTGGAGTCTCAGCAGCATTCTCTGTAGCCGTGATGGCGCACAAGCTAGTGGTTTGTTCGTGATTGCCTCCAGGGGTTTATGGTCTGACTCGACCCGTCATGCCCTTATGTGTATTGATGATGTAAACACCACAGCGAGCAATTCCTTTTCGATCTGCGCGTAATTCTGATCGGCGCTGATCATAAATATTGATGCTTATGATACGGGACTTCGCTCCTGTAGCAAGGCAGCTCCAAGACCCGTCTGCGAAGCATCGCACTGTAGGACAACATATTCGAAGGACATCATCGAAGTAGGCGGGAACTAGACCTGGTTGTTTACACAACAGCTGCATCATGTTTGTGTAGGCCTTCTCACTCACTGCATCCCAGATGAACCTGCTCTCCTTCTTTGTCAGGTATCTTAATGGGGCAGTGATGTCCACAAGTTTGACGCAAACTTCCCCAGTACGTAGCCATTCCAAGTATTGTCTCCAGCTCGTTTATTGTGGTCGGTGGCCGTCGGCCAACAGTATGTATCCGAAGTATGTGACTTGATGGGTCCGGAAAACGCACTTATCCTGACTAAGTCTGATCCCTCGTTTTCGGGTCCTGCGTAGCACTGCATCAAGTTTGGCGTTATAGTCCTTTCTGTTGTTGCCATACACCAAAATATGGTCCACGATCGCGACCACGCCAGATAATCCCTTACACATAAGGTCGATCTCTTTCTGGAACACATCTTGTGCTGTGTTCACTCCAAACGGCAGTCGGGTGAACCGATATCGTCCGAAGGGTGTGTTAAACGTGGTTAGCAGGAAACTCTTTCTATCCAGCTTAGCCTACCAGCATCTGCTTGTTGCACCGAGCACAGTAAACATCAGCGCGCCATGCAGCTTGGCTGCGACGTCGTCAACGGTCGGGCAAGGGTAGCGCTCGCGTTTAAGCGCCTTGTTGAGGTCGCGAGGATCTAGACAAATGCGTAACGATCCGTTCTTCCTCTCCACGACCGTGATGGAGTTCACCCAGTCGGTTGGCTCAACCTTCGCGATTACGCCAAGTGAATCTTCTTTGTCTAGCGAAGAGCACACGCCTGGGCATGTGTATCATGGGTGCACCTCTGGTCTGGTTTGCATCGTCTGTGTGGGGAATTGTCCAAGGCCATGGAATAGCTCCAGATACTTCTCAGCAATGTCCTTGGGGACGTTCTCAGGGAGGTTTTCCGTCTTGACTGTGGCCACCTCGGTTCAGGTAATCTTTAGTACACCGTCCTCAATTCTCACCAGTCCCATGGCTCTGCATGAGTCAAACCCGATAACAGGTTTTGTGTTCGTGTCCGTGATGAAGAACTCAAGGGAGTGCGTATTCCCCCCGTGGGGAAGCACTCGATCTTGCAAGTGCCTGTGGTAGGTATCTCGTGTCCACCGTATCCTCTCAGCCTGACTCTGGTCGGCTTCAATTGTTTGGTGCGACAGCCAAATGCTGTGATGGGAAGAACGTTAATCTCGGCTCCCGTGTCCACCTTAAACTTCATGTTGTCATGCCCAACGTGGACGGTCGTGTAGGGTTGTCCCTCTGCCTCGCCAGCGTTTACACTGGTTGTGAGGCATCCAGTGGCAGCGTCTTGGCTTGCCAGGTCTTCGTCAGAGTCATCGACTGTACGCACTCGCCACAGAGGTCTCTTCTGTCGTGCAGCAGAACCTGGTTTTGCAGCTGTAGAACGGCACATCACGGCGAAGTGGTTCACCTTCCCGCAATGGGTACAGGATCTTCCCTGAGCAGGGCAAGTTTGCCTGGCCTGGCCGTATGTCTTCGACCGCACATGCTGCATGCAACATCGTCGGGATTCCTTCCGGTCCTGGGTCAAACTCCATCCACCCTTCTTGCAGTGGTCGTTGTGTAGGAACGTTGACTTGTTGTAGCTTCCTTTCGATCTCTTCGGCGGCCAATAAAGTGTCATTTGTTCGATGTTGGTCTCGTGAGCATTGAGCTTGTGAGGGGTCAAGGTCATCCGTTTCCAGTAGTCTCTCTTGCACCTTTTTATTTGCAGAGTTTAGGACGAGCATGTCACGCAGCAATCTGCAGCTATGAGGCGAAGCTGCGTCATCCACTCGTCTACCGTCTCACCAGGTCCTTGTCGTCTTTCATAGAACAGTTTTCTCTGGATGGTAGTGTTCTTTTTGGGTGTGCAGTGTGCCTCAAACAGCTCTGTGGTCATCTTTTTGTCCACTTCAGATAACTCGAGACCCAAGCTCGGGCCATGTCTCTGCCTCGTTGGCCTATGCAGATGAGAAACTAGACCCCTTTCTGTGTGTCAGACCATTTGGTTGCATCTGGACCATCTAGCACGAGCTCAATCAGTTCTCTCCATCGTGCCCAGTTTTTGCTTATATTACCAGCGAAGTCCATTGACAATACTTTGGCAGCCATCTTGGTCTTCTTCAGCGCCTCTTTTTTCTTCTGGGTCGTCAGGAATGCGTATTACCAGGCTTTTCTTCTGTCTCCTGTTTTCTTTCTTCTTTATCGTCAGGAATGTCTTCTTCTCTTCTGGGCTGTGTGATTTATTGGTAGTCCCCTCTCAATTTGTAATTTCACTCTTTCTGCAATTTCACTCTTTCTGCTAATTCACTCTTTTTTTCGCGAGATTTGTGATATTCTACAGATAAAGATCTCCGCACTGACATCATGTTATATTCCCCAAACTGGTGTGAACACTGTGCAAGAGCAAGAAGAGATGACCAGGCCAATCCTGGCTGGCTCCTTGTTTACGGTTATGTATTATCCATTGCAGTCGGGTTAGAACATGAATTTAATACACAGATAAGTTATTAAAATAAATAAGTACGATCTGATCAAAAATAATTCATCATGAGGGAATCTTTATTATAAGTAAACGAATCTGGTACAGGTATGTAAACAAATGAATAATAAAATTATAATATTTTCTTTACAAATGCTGGATTCTAGTCACTGTCACATTGGTGCAGTCCAGTATAAATATCTAGTCCATTATTGTGCTGCATAAACTGGACCCAATACTCAGCACTGCTTCATTAATTCAAACTGCTTTCAGGTGTTTGTGGTTCCATAAATCCATGTCATGCACGTTCCATGATTCTTGAGGTCCATGATGATGCAAGTCTTTGTGACAGCCTGAAAACAAACATGATGGTTACAAAAATTAAAACAACTCAGTGTCCAAGTGGATGATAACAATAATTGTATTCATTTATTGGATTGGATTTTTCAGTTATGGCTACAAACAAAACTAGAAACGGAGACATCAGTACTTGCACTTCTTTGTTATTACTAACATTAAAGCTTCTAAGTTCAAATTTATATTTTTGTAATATTGAAGTGCCATACTGGTGTCAATACTGAAGTGTAAATATATTATTCCAAGGCCCAGAACACCACTTAGTATTGTCATATTATTATTTTATTTCAATAGGAATTGATAATTTAACAAGATTTAACAAGATTTGCCATCCAAGCCAAAGGCCCAGATGGCAAGTGGACAAGGAAGCCATTGGCTTATCGAGAGTCCAACAATGTTCATCTACTTATAACCCGCCCTCCTGAGATATGTGTCAACCTTGTTTTTAAACATAGTCACGCTGCTAGCAGTTACACAATCTGTAGACTGTAATTAGAATTGTTACTTTTGAGGTGGAATTAGATGTGATATTCTGTAATTGGTGTGTAATTAGAATTGTTATTCAGGTAATGTAATTGACCCATACTCTACTGACAAGTGACGTGAATTGACGCAAACCATCATAAGCAATGATGTGTCTGAATTGATGACTAGATTAGCATTATATACATAATATAAAAAAATTAACTTCTAGGATAAGCTTAGTTGCTCATGTTTGTATTCTATTCGATCATGAGGATTGGTACTCGAGTTCTCTCGATTGAGAGTCTGGTGTTCTAACCAATATGTCACCATGGCCCACTGACAGTGGCTGACAAGTAGTAGCTGATAAGCAAATAGTCCTATTTAGGTAGATTAATGGGAATTTCATATTAAAGATTTTTATATTTACAAATTGTATGTTTAAACATTTTGCAATTTTCGTATTAACCTAAACAGTAATCAATAGTATCAATAATTAGATGACATTTTGCAATCATAATAATTATATGCCTACTGCATACATAATATCTAAGCAAAGCCAAAGGTTAAAAACATGCAATGAATTCCATAATTATAATATTACGAAAACATGATTGAAAAAAAAACTACACACAAATGCACTTAATTAGCAACTTGCATTACTGTGTCTGTGACTTTGTAGCATCGCCTATGACAAATGTCCTATGCTATTAGCACTGAATAGGTCTCTACAAACATTGGAAGACACTAGTGCCCTGCGCGGGCCGGGCTTTGGGTCCAAGCCCGGCCCGGGCCTCTACATAATTCCGCGGGCCGGGCCGGGCCTGGGCCTACATACTGCGGGCCCGGGCCGGGCCTGGGTTGAAAACAATTTAAACACATCGGGCTTGGGCCGGGCCTGAGTAGTATACGTGTGGGAATGACCGATCAAAAGATCCGCCCAGTAAAGATCATCCCAGTCACTTCCGGTCACGTGACTTCCGGTATAGAGGCTTCTGGGTAGCCCCAGCGCCCCCTAGCGGTAACCTACATCCACTACGAGCGCCCCCTAGCGACTGGAGTTAACGGTCATAACCTTGTGTGTGCGTGTGTGTGTGTGTGTGTGTGTGTGTGTGTGTGTGTGTGTGTGTGTGTGTGTGTGTGTGTGTGTGTGTGTGTGTGTGTGTGTGTGTGTGTGTGTGTGTGTGTGTGTGTGTGTGTGTGTGTGTGTGTGTGTGTGTGTGTGTGTGTGTGTGTGTGTGTGTGTGTGTGTGTGTGTGTGTGGTGACCTATGACCTGTACTGACCAGGTAGTGACCGTGACAATTCATACGTAGTAATTATAGGGTAATTAGTAATCATCTAATTAATAATAGGATCGTTAATTATATCAACTATCAAAGGGGACTAATGGAGACGAGAAATCAACGCAACACGATATGGTACGAGTGCACACGTATTTTATTGAGTATAATACAAGCAGCATGGCGATACATCAAGCGTGGTAGCGTGTAATATCGCTACAACTACAACTACGATGAATATATGAATCGACTTGAGTATGTTGACCATCGCGCCAGAGGTCGTGAGCTTAGGGGTGTTTCCACCTCGCCAGAGGCTCGAGGATGACGACGACGAGGCGACTTGCGGATGTTTACCATCACGCCAGAGGTCGCGAGCTTACGGGTGGTGCAACACCTCGCCAGAGGCTCGAACGATGATGTGGTGTACTGCTTCTGCTGCTATGAGCGATAATACAGTCTACCACAATATCGCAGCTGTTTTAAGCCAATCAAATACGCGGCAATCATTAACTACTGAATAGGTGCCGAATAGGTTGTTTGTATCATCAGTCTATGTAAGATACACGATAGTAGGGTATACCCTTTTTCAATAGTCTCATCTAATCGAACACTTCACAATCGTTATTGACCAGATTAGTGTGGAACATGTTTACCACAGTCTTCATAGAAGAACCTTTACAACGAAACATTACATAAGCAACACAATATTGTCCGCAAACGTTAGACAGAGGACTCTGAAGCCTCTGGGTATTATGAGTCCATTCGGAACAATGTTTGTTCAGGAAGGTGCGGAACGCTGCGTAACGAGGCGGCAGTCCGTACGAGCAGAAGTATTCGCCGCGTCCGTCAGCGTCCAGGTACAGCGCTATCCAATGTTCGCCTGGTTCGTCGCCGTTGTCGGTGTTGCACACGAAGGCTGCGGGCAGAGTGCCGTCTATCGTAGTGGGTAGTCCGTCTCTGGGTACGACGCCGCGAAATATAGTTCTAGTGCATGGGTCCACTGCCAGTAGTCTAGCAATCTGCAGGGTGTCCATTTTAGTAGTCGTAGATGATGTTGCGATTCTTGTCGATTTCCAGCACGGACTCGAGCTCGGCGTAGGCGACGACGTTCACGGTGTTCAGCAGCGCATTGCGGAAATGAACTTCTATGCGCAGGTTGCCCTTTTGTACTAGATGGAAGCAGGGACCATCGCACTGATCGGGGGTCAGGTCGAAACCGAAGAAGGTGCAGCCGTGTAGGTAGTCGCTGCGAGTCAGTCCGTTCCCTTCGTCCTGCCACAACTTACCGGTCGACGAGAACAGACTCATGTAGCTCCTGACAAAGAGGTTGTCTTCGAAATTCGGCTGGAAAGGTTTGGAGGGTATCTGTCGTCCGTCCACGTACACCGCGAGGAAGCTGATGGCGTTGTTCTTGGCGTGAAAGGGATTCTTGTCGTACGCTCCGTTGTAGGCATCGTTATCGATGCAGCACAGCACCAGACGTTTCGGCAGGGTGCCGAGGAACAGGTTCTCGTACGTGTGCGAGCGAATGCCGGCAGGAATGGAGTACACCTTGCACTCGACGGATCGCATCGGATACTTGACCGTACTCTTCTCCAAAGCCTTGACGTGTGCTATCTGCACGCTGGGATTCACGGTGACTTTCTTTGCAAACAAGCAGGCATTGACTATTTGTATCTTGTAATCGGGGTTGAGTCCACCAGCCATGAGTGCAAAAGCAGGTTTACTACGCACCAGTCGGATCTTGACGTCGACGCCGTTGATGAGGAATTTATCCTGCAGAAAGAGGTCCACGTGGAGACGGCCCATCATATCGACAACACGGCTCCTCAGGATGTTCTCTCGTCGAGCCACGAACCCTTCGTTAGCTGCGGGTCCGTCGGCTATCTCGCAGGCGTCCATGCGAGTGGCCGTGTCCTTGTGCCACAGCTGACTCGTCAGTTGCGTGTCCTTGGCATCTGGACCGTAGCTGAGCAACGTCTCTATGAAGGCGCGATACGCATACGTGTTGGTCGAAGGGGTCACGAGCGTATTGTTCAGGGAGACGTCGGCTTGACTGATCAGTGCATGCAGCCAGTTATTCACCGGTCCCACGGGATCGGCCAAGTCGATATCGTCCCCGTTGGCTCGTGTCACCTTCGCCTGCATGTGTAGTATCGTGTTGGCGAGATCCAGGTAATCGTCTCCCGATCCGGGTATGAGGAATTCTATGGGTCCACCCGAGTCCAGCGAGGACAAGGGCTGATGTTCTACTACGTGACTGTCGATGATGCTGGTCTGAGTGGGGGGTACGGTAAAGAGATCCAGCTCGCTCTTGACCCCTTCACACGACTGTTTATGTACGAATGCCATCGACGTCGAATATGTCGGCCTCGCGTTTCGCGGACGTCTGTCTCTTGCGTCGTCTCTTTGCTAAAGTGACTCCTTTCTTTGCCGGCGCGCGTTTACGTTTTCGAGGACGCACGCCAGGAACCACCATACGCATCAGATTCCTACCGGTATCTGTGACGCGTCGTTTGGTTGCCTTTTTTATGCTCTGTCCAGACATGACGTCGTCGGCTATGCGCACGCCGGTCTTCAACGCTCCCCTTCCCAACGCCACGGCACCTCTCTTGATGAGCGGCATGGCGCTGCGCAGCAGACCGGTGAACAGACTACCTAGTCCATGTCCCCGCTGGTATTGAGTACCGGCGAAGTAGGGCAGCGCATCACCTGCCTGACGCGCGTAATACTCGTTGTAATTCATCTTCAGAACAGTCCGATCCTACGCCGTCGAAAATGAAGTGTCACGGTCACTCTACCGTACTCGAATGGCACGCGTCGTCCTGTGTCGTCCCTTATATCGATTTCAATCGACTTGAAGTGCGAGTACAACAGAGGCACGTAGTGAATGTTAGTGAACCTGTCGGATACCGTTTCGCCGTGACTTCCGACAACCGGGAGGGCTCGCAACAAAGGTGCGACAGTGTCACCTACTATACGAGACTCCACGACGTCCGTGTAAACGTATATGGTATCGAACCCTTGATTCATCTGCACCACGTGTTCGGCTTCTTTACGGTAGGTATACGGACCATCGGGAGTGTCTTTGGGTGGCAAAAACACGGTGGCGACGGTGTGAGACCGAGATTCCTTCCACCTTCCACCTTCTCGTCCGTTGTTATCGTCTCTGCTGTTGCCACCGCTGCTGCCATGATCGATCCTAGTAGCGACGGTGGTGCTGCTGCTGCTGACGGACTGGTGACCACCGTCGGTTCGAAACCTAACATTCTTCCTAACGCACTGAGGCGAGGTACAGTGAACTCGGTGCCTGGTGTAATGTGCATCGTCATTTTTTGAGTGACGGGGCTGTAGGTCAACTTTGCTCGTATCTTATCCGTCGTCATATTGTCCAGTCCCCTGTTGACGTGATCCATCAATATCGCGGGAGACTTGTAATATCCAGCACTGATCTTTGCACTCGGGGTTAGACCCATAACAATCGTCTCGTTAAGGAAGAACCAGGTGTCGTACGTTCCTATATTGTACCACGTATGCGGGTACTGTATTTCTGCCAACCCGCATTCCCACTCGCCAGTCAGATCGATAAGTCGAGGTAAGTCTGTGATGTAATGAGCCAACGTATTGTTGGGATACATCTTCATGGAAGCGTTGCTAGGCAGTGTCAGGTAGAAATCAGTCGCCATTACGTCTCAACGTGGGATTGGGGAGCAGGTAACCCAAAGAACTACTCAACAGAGCCGTCCACAGAGTAGAATTCTCGTGACCTGTGGTCAGATTGTAAATGCTTATTAGAATGACCGTAAACAAGATGAGCACCTGACACAGAAAGACTATTTCCTCTTTAGGACACACGGTACCGAACAGATGCCAAGGAGTGCTACCGCTACTGCTACCGCTACTGTCCTCTGCGTTCTGCGCGTCAGTACTGTCCTCTACTACTACGTCCTCTTGTTCCTCCTGTTCTACGACGGTGAAGTCTCGTGTTGTCGTGTCATGTGTCATTTCTCGACTGAAGTCTTACCGAACGCGTGGCTAGTCTTTATAGTAGACTGCACCAGTGCCTTGGCATCGATCCAGCTGTTGAATTTGGAAGGGTAGCCGAACCATTTCACGAAAACTTGATTTCGTCCACCACTTGCACATAGAACAGTTTATCGGGGGGTACCAACACTTTCTGCAACTCCATTTCGTAGAAGGTACCTTCCAGCACTTCGCCGAGATCGTCCTTCAATCGATACACGGGTGGAGCGGAGGGATGAACCTCGTGTATCGTGAAAATCTCTTCGCTCCAATTCGCCGTGTACCCCTTTTCGAACTTACCTTTGTACTTGCTGATACGTACGCGATCCGACACGCGCAACTTGGGCACGCCCTTACCGTCGTGACCGTACAGACGCTGCCACACCTTTTCCTGATTACGGTAACTCACCTGTGAAGGAGCCATGCCGATACTGCGGTGGGGGGTGTTGTTGTACGAATGCACCAGGTCCTGAAGGATGTCGAGGTATCGCCACGTCTGGTGTTTCGTGAAGTATCGCCACATGCGTGACTTCAACGTTCTGTTGAATCTTTCCACGATGCACGCCTTCGTCTCCGCGTTGTGCGTGGAGAAGTGATGGATGTTGTGCTTCTTCAATAGAGCCTGGACGGGTTTATTCAGAAATTCCTTTCCTTGGTCTGTGTGCAACATCTTTGGCCAGCCTTTGCTGAACGTGCTGTCAAGTGCCGCTACCAACGACGCCGCGGACTTGTTCTTCATGGGAACACACCAGGCCACTTTCGAGAAGACGTCGATCACCGTGAGGAGAAAGGTCATACCGTCGTTGTGCTTTTTCAAATGCGACAGATCGACGAGATCGGCCTGCCACTGCTGATGCAGACCGCTCACGATGACGCGTCGTCTCTCGAAACGACGTCTAGCCGGCTTGTGTAGGGTATAGGCGTCATGTTCCGACAACCATTCCGCGACCTTTTTTCTTGATATGTGCGTGACGCGTCGCAAGGCATCGGGTCCGCCATAACTACCTACCCTTTTCGGATCGAAGTAGACCTTCCTAAGTGCTCGTTCTTTCTTCGGTGCCATTAAAAGAGTTCCGATGGACTGACGGTTGTGACGTTTACTGCGCAGCACGGTGCGCAGCACGGTTCGTGACGAGTAAGAAAGAGTACGCTGACGTACACCAGAAGCCCCACTACCACACCCAAGACGATGACGAATGATCTATATTCTAGTACTGTAATCACACTCTGCAGAGCGACTGTTGTAAAGATTTCGAACTATGGCGTCAGCAATCAAGTACAGTCCAACGCAAAATACTGTAACGACGACGGAACGGTAGTACGTGTCCTGTGGATCGTTCGACATCGCAGTGCACACTGAGCTGTGGACACGTGTTGCAACGACTTAAATGTCTTCCCAACTAGCCAATGACGTCAGTGCCTTGCGTTGACGTTCTGGAGGTGGGGTGAGCATGGAATGTTCCATTTGTCCGCGTCGACGAGCGAGGGGTGTCCAACTGAGCGATCTTCTTGCGCTACCACCACCAGAGCAAGGAGTAGCCGGTATTCGACGACGACCTGGAGTGGATGTGGTCGGTGTCGGTGCCTGGCGTATGTAGTCTCTCCTGGCGACGTTACCGACCAACTCCATGGGCAGGTTCATGGCACGGAGTTGTCTTGCAAACGGTTGCCATCCCGTCGGATTGGTCTTTCTCTTACGCAACACATCGTTCACGAGATCCACCACGTTACTTCCGGCGATGGGCACACCCTCGTGTATCAGTTCGCCGCGGGCGGTCCAAGATAGGTTTCTTTTCATGCGTTCCATCAACCGTCTGGCTTTGCCTTGCATGGTCTTGGGAACGGTATCTACGACGTCGGCCTCTATCTCGCTAGCAGGAGCTTCCCCCGGCCCCGCCCCCTCCCCCGGCTCCGGCCCCGGCCCCGGCCCCGGCCCCGGCCCCGGCCCCGGCCCCGGCCCTGCTCCAGACTCGTTCACTGCGATCACTCGTGTCGGTTCCTTGGCGTGTTTATCGGACAAGACGTTATACCGTTGCAACACCTGATTATACAATGTTACCTTGGTCCTGTCGTCGAGGTCCTTTCTGTCGAGGATGGCCGTCATCTCGTCATCGAGAGCTCGCACCTTCTTACCTAAGGTATCCGTCGGAGTTGGGGGTGATGGAAGCGTGTCCAACATTCGTGGATCTACCAAGGCCATCTTGCGTGCGTGTTCCATCTAACCTCCCGAACGAAGGTGGCGCGACCTGGTTGCTTGCGGGAGCAGCACCTCTCGAAGCAAGGGTAGAAACACCGAACTTGCCAACGGTGCTAGGAAGGCCGATAGGAACCCTCCGCTCTGTCCCTCGCCGACCTGTCGGTTCAGCAAGAGGCGTCTTCTTCTACCAGCCGACGTTCGACTGTGAGCCAACTCCCGTAACCTCTTCCTATATTTACTCAAACGACGCCTCTGTAATGCAGACAATGGAATGTTCTGTTTTAATATGTTGTAGGCACACTCGGCTAGCGCACACAAAAGATCGGCGTTAGCGTTTTCGATGATGGCTCTTTTCAGTTTGTTGTTCTTGATCCTGTTCAGCGCCTGTATGCATATAATATGTCTCTTCACCAGGGCAGACATGGTGGGAATGAAGAGACTATCCACGCGTGCGGTCTTTTTATACCTTCGGCAAGTACACGTACTGAACACCGTCGTCTGGAAAGATGGCCGTGCGCAGACACATGTCCTCGGGCGTGTCCTGTTTGAGATCGACCAATAGATAGCCGTACGGTACCGAAGTGGCGTCTTTAAAAGCCTCTTGAACGAATTTGGCGCGCCCCGGATACATCTGTCGAGCCAAGTGCGACATCTGCGATGCGTCACGAGGATTCTTGAACACCACCATGTACTGAGAATTCAGACTGATGGTACGACTCTCTTTGTTTTTGGGGAAAAGGTTCTGTACGAGATACAGCACGGACGTGTTCCTGTGGTGACTCTTTTTAGTGAACAAGGTCGTGACCCGTTCGTCCGTTTCTGCCATGAGATCGTCTATGACGATGAGGTTCCTCGTCGACGAATCGAATATGCTAGCACTCGGCAACCCTTCCTCGAAGCGCACGTCCATCAAGTCCATCGTTGCGTAAGCCTCTTGCCATTCTCCGTAACACCACGTGATCCGTTCGGGAGGAGGATCGATCTTCCCAGCAGCGTGAGGTAGCATACGCGTCACGAAAGTACTTTTGCCGCATCCCGTCGGACCGGCGACGATGCACGTGAAAGGATGTTTCCACCGCGCGTCCATGGTCGCTTATGAAAGACGACCGCAGTGCATCGTCCTTTTCTACACGTCCAACGGACCCGTGCTCACCCCGTCCTCGTGCACCACTCGTTTGGCGTAGAAGTAGGTGAGAGCCGCTCGTTCCTGCGCGTACGTCAACACGGTCGAGTGACGCACCCGGAACCCACGGTTCTTTCCACTTCCGCTCCGACGGTTGGTGAGCACCTCCAGGAACGCGTTCTTGTCGATGTCGTTGTGACGTTTGCTCAGTCCTTTGGTGCTGTATTTGTCGGTGGGTCCGAAACAATAGTACGTTTTGCTGCACAACCCCACGAACCCGTCGCCGGACCATTCCACCTTGAACAGACCAGGTGTCCTCTTATCGTACGCCCTACGCGCTTTACAGCACGCCTCGTCGCCGACCCACGGTCTATTGGCGAGTCGACAGCGCACGTACTCGTTCCGATGGTCGTCGCAACATTCGGATGGTAACCATTCGGACCGGGGCCGGAAGTAATGTTCTCGTAGTTCCGGAGTCACGAGGGCGTCGACGGACTCGCCGGCCAAGGCCAAATAGGCAGAATCTGTATCTGTCTCGCAGTACTGAAAAAGAGGGCGCTCCAGGTACCTGTCGATGGTGTCGTAGTAGAACTATAACATGCGCATCTTGGCGTACTGCAGAACGAAGAATCCCACGTGTACGGGCAGGATGTACGTGACGGTCTTCTTGTTCATCTCTATCTCGTACGCATCGTCCACGATGACATCGAGTTGTCGGAATCTCTTATCGTTGACCAAGAGCGATGCCGCCTTCTCCTTGCAATAATTGACGTCGCGATGTCGGTCCACGTTGGTTATGGTCTTTCCGTAACCCGAGTTCCCCAGCAACTTCATGGTGTCTGCGATGATGGCCTTGTGCGAGTGGACGTCTCCTTCGCGTCGCGCCGTGGACACTGCATCGCCGAACCGTCTGAAACACGGGACGGGATCGTACTCGATGACCTGATACACGTGCGTCACCTCGAGACCGTGGTCCATGTACCATCGCAGCAGAGGCGTGGCAAGCAGGATCTTATCCCCTCGATAACTACCCACGAGCATGCGTCTCGGTGTCGTCATGATGTTGTGCTCCTCGGCGTATCGGCGCATGAACGGTCCGAGATCGTCGCGTGTCAGTCGGATGTTCTTGAACACGGGCTGCATCTCGGCAAAGTGTTCTCGCAATGCTTCCGGTACGCGAAGGTCACACTCGATCAGACCGAACACGGTTCCGGCACGCACGCCGCTCAGGATCTGTTGTGACGTCATCGTCCATCGTGCGTGACGTCGGCGCGGAAATGCAGCATCCAGAAGCTTTTTCACGACAGGATCTCGTCTCGTCTGTTTCCACTCGCATTCCCACATCTCTACGACTTTGACAAAGTGACGGAGGTAGACGGTGTTCTTTCGGGTCTCTTCGAGCAGTTCAGCCATGGGTTTCCCGTTGACCTCGTTGACCTCTTTGCCAGTGCACGAGTGACCATGGAAAAAACATCCGTGGTACTGATAAGCCGTTTTCGTCTCGCTGCACCACCCGTCCACCAGCAGTTTGCCTATTCTCTTCTCTCTACCGTTGATCTGGTGTCGTATGACGCGTCCCGTGCGTTCGGATTCCCAAGTCAACCATTCCGCGGCCAACTGGCATAATCCTCGTCGGAAATACCTTCGTTCTTCAGTCGACTGAAGAAGGCCTGTTTCGATGGAAGTGCAGTGTCGTCGAGTCTCTCCAGACGGTCCATGTACTCGTACGGGAAATGACCTTTTGTCACCTCGCATCCGTACGCCTTCAGATACTTGTCGTAACTGAACCCGGGAGCTATGTAGTTGGTCATGTCTAGGAATTTCAGCTGATCCGTCGAAAGACACATGAAAGTGTTGTTGCGTTTGATGACGAAAAAAGTACCGACACCCTCATTCTCTTCGTCTTTGTCGTCTTGTTCTTCTTCTTGTTCCTTTGATCCGGTGGATAAGAAGTAGGGTATGAGAAACTGTTTGATGGCATTGAGATCATACTTACCCGAATTGAACCCGATGACAGGTAACTGATGCATCCACCCATAGAGTTGTCCCATCAGCTTTTTGTATGGATTGGTCGTTGGACGAGATTTCTTCTTATCGACGGCTGATCGTGCAGCCTTCTCAGTTTCGTCCCATTTCGTCAGTTCCTCTGCGAGTTGATCCAAGACATCTTCGTACGAGTGTTTGATCTTGATGTACGCAGCGTCACTCATCGCTTGTAAGATATTCATCATTCTACTCACCAACTTGTTGGTGTCTCCGTCCGTGACGAGACATTGCACTCGCTCGTGGCCGGGGACGTTGGATGCTACGCTGACACTCAGTGGAACGTGACGCGCCACCCAGTGGACCTTGTCACTGTCCGACGGAAGTTGTTCCGTGTCGAACCAACACTCGAAATCAAAGGTGGCTCGATACGGATAGTAGCGCAACGATTCAGCCACGCGAATGTTCTCGTCGTCCAGACGTTCGAACACCGATGGTGTGGAATGGTACACGCCACCAGGATAGACTCGACGCACACCCCCGTACACGTGCGCTCGTGGCGATACAGCAACCATGCCTCTTTCCATAACGAGTCACCGCACTTCCGACATCGATACGAGTTGCAGTACATGCAGACATCTTGGATGAATGAAAAATGTGTCCCGTGAAGGTTGAGATACATTGTTTCGGGGTAGTTGCATAACGATCGACGAACCAGTTCGGCAGTCGAGTTACCGTCCTCCTCACTGACAAGGCGGTACACGCACACATTTGTTTGGAACGTGGTCTCTACGCGATAGAGGTCATCCAGCGTGACCCCTGTAAATTCTTCCATAGGTACGTGATCTCGATCGTATGTCTCGTAGAGCGTCTTCACCGCCGGTTCCAATCGATATAGATCGTATCCTCGATGCAGGGCCAGACATCGGAACAGACACAGGTTATCTTTGTACCTCTTGTGATGGATGGGATCCGTTTCCAATCCGATGATGCTTTTCTTCTTTTTGATGTAGGATGGTAGAGAGATCATGCCTACACATCCTATAGGATGATCGATGATGCGATTAACGAAAAAAGTGACATTCGTCACGAGTTCGCATACCCACGCAGAATCCGGTCTTTGATTGATGGCCCATTGCAAGAGGTCGGGTTCTCGGATGCGTTCGAGAAATTTATCAAAGTCCTTGCTGTTGGCGACGAGACTGGGTTCGTCCAGGTAGCGTCCACAGCAATTACAAGAGGTATGATATTACTTGTATTGACCCGTGTTCTTGTTTCTCAGAATGAACCCGTAACTGAGGTTAATCTTGAACGCATTGGTCTGTTCCTGGAACATGATCTTCAAAGACGGTTCCAAGTCGGTCGTGTCTAGCGTGATTAATCTGTAATCGTACCTGCATTGAAGTGGACCTCTGAACACGTGGGTCCGTATAGCAGACCAGTGCGCACGAACGACATCTAGCAACTCCGTCGACAGAGTATCGGCGAAGGAAAGTCGATCAGGTGGGTCTAACGGATCTTCCTCGGTAACGAGTGGATGGTTGTGGGATGGGATAGTGTCTTCTCTTATTGATCTCTTTGGTGCTGGTGGCTCGGTGACGTCGGCACACGCGGTTCGTGCGTGTTTGGTCAGATCGTTACGTTTTTCGAACTTCCGTCCGCATTTCTTACACGCGTAGACGATGCTTCTACTACTACTTCTACTACTACCTCTACATACCGACCTTACGTGACGTTGTAGGTTGTTATATATCCCGAAGGTGGCGCCGCATTTCTCGCATGCGTATTTCGCTCTCTTTGCATAGTCGCTGCGTGGCGCCACCATAGGCGGTGCCACCGAGTATGAATGTAAGTCGCATGATGGCGTCGAGTGAGTACTCTGCACGTGACGTTGTAGTTCTGCGCACGTGTCGAAGGCGACCTCACAGTGACGACACTGGTGTCTTTTCATGGCTGCATCTACAACTGAGAGGGAATGGACTCTCAGTACATCTATATAGTGGGTGCGAGGTGGATAAGATGTCAATCATTAATAGGAGACGTTCCTATTGGTCAATTACTAATTAACATGGCTACTATTGTCCAATCACCAATAAGAGACGTTCCTAGCTTGATTCCTATTGGTCAATTACTAAAAAGGGGCGTTCCTAACATGGGTACTATTGACCAATCACGAATAACCTAACATGGGTACTATGGACTCTCAGTACATCTATATAGTGGGTGCGAGGTGGATAAGATGTCAATCATTAATAGGAGACGTTCCTATTGGTCAATTACTAATTAACATGGCTACTATTGTCCAATCACCGATAAGAGACGTTCCTAGCTTGATTCCTATTGGTCAATTACTAAAAAGGGGCGTTCCTAACATGGGTACTATTGACCAATCACGAATAACCTAACATGGGTACTATTGACCAATCACAGGCGTTCCTAACTTGGTCACTTAGTATTGTCCACTATGTCCATCATAATCGACTACGGGTTTCCCTTTCGTGAAGAGGGGTGTCAGTCGTGTGAATAATGAAGGTACAACACGTTCCATTCCATTTTGACTATTTTATTCAATAGAATACATTGTCTATGAAATATATATACTGATACGAAAATATAGGCTTCTCTATATATAAGTTGATGATGATGACTGACTTGTGGGTTTTTACACCACGACAGAGGTCACGTGTGTGAATAATGGCTGACTTGTGGGTTTTTACACCACGACAGTGGTCACGTGTGTGAATAATGGCTGACTTGTGGGTTTTTACACCACGACAGAGGTCACGTGTGTGAATAATGGCTGACTTGTGGGTTTTTACACCACGACAGAGGTCACGTGTGTGAATAATTGTATATATAGAAGTCGATCTCTTCATGCATAAAGATTACTATATGTATTTCATAGACAACAAATATACGCAAAAGAATAAAGACACTAATGATATATAACAACTACATAGATTAAAGTCAATAACAATTACTAAAGACACTAATGATATATAAAAAAATAAATACATAAGATTAAAGTCAATAACAATATACGATTCAAATCAATTACTCTGTGTGACACTAATGATATATATAACAACTAAATACATAAGATTAAAGTCAATAACAACTAAATACATAAGATTAAATTCATTAACAATTACTAAAGACACTAAACAATTACTGTAAATTCATTAACAATTACTAAAGACACTAAACAATTACTGTGTGTGTGTGTGTGTTTGTGTGTGTGTGTGTGTGTGTGTGTGTGTGTGTGTGTGTGTGTGTGTGTGTGTGTGTGTGTGTGTGTGTGTGTGTGTGTGTGTGTGTGTGTGTGTGTGTGTGTGTGTGTGTGGCGTGTTTCAATCCTTTGTTTACAACATCCAAGGATTGAAACACGCCACTTCGTGTATGAGGTATGCTTGCATATCCTCTGACAGTAGCCGAGTGCATCCTTCTGCACATACATTGACAGTAGCTTCGGCTACTGTCAGGGGTGTATGGTGTGCTCTATGCGTGATTAAATGTGTGAATGCTTCGGTAATCATGATGTTTGCTGTAGACGGATTTAAAATGTTCGGCTTGTTTGGTGAAGATTGTAAGATAATGTTTTCTTCGCAGCAGCGATCACACGTGCACGGCTGCTGCATGTCGGAGGATGGTGTTTTCAACAATGACTTGTTCAATGTTTCGAATGATGACGTCGACGACGATGATGACGGTGACGATGTTGATGGTGGCGACGCTGGCGTGAATTCAAATGTGGTCTGTAGACACGACGACGGTGGGGGTGGCGGTGACATCGGTGCGGTTGGCGCTGTCACCGCCGTTGTCGTTGCTGCTGGCGCTGCTGGCGCTGCCGCCGCTGCTGCTGCGGTTGGTGCTGCAAATCGACGTTTTCTATCGAGCAGCAACCGCAGGTCGTTCGCAGCCAACGGCGGCAATTTTCGTTTTCGTCGCTGCTGTTGCGGCGGTGTTGTCGTCTTGTCATCATCGTCGGCGTCATCGGCTTTTTCATATGCCTCGCGTAATTGTCGCAGCCCGTTATGGATCTATAGACGGGACAACAAAAGACACACCTGTTTAATCAATGTCAGGAACTTCGTTCTTACCTGCATATAGACTGGCTATGGTCGCTCTGATCGTGTCTGCCATATCGACACACCATTGCCTTTTACCAACCCTCTCCTCCACCGCTATGACAACCCAGCGCATGATGTGATTGATCAGACCGGAAGACGGTACGTAATATTCACCTTCCGATAAATCTAATATACGCTCAATCTCGTTACATGCATAACGAACACAAGCTGCGTCTATCAATGTGTTGAAGGTGTTCTGGTTCATCATGGCTTCTGTACGATTTCGTATTCTGTCTATGTTCATTGCTGTCGCCTGCATATCGTTGCCATGGTTACCACCACCGCCGCTGCTGCTGCTGCTGCCGCTGGTGCCGCTGCTGCTGCTTATGACCATAGCTGCTTCGCTGCTGCTTACGCTAATAACCGCATCGTTATTTTCCTCGTCTGTTATACACAGAGTCGGTTCGGTAGAGGAAGTGATGGATGGTGTGGATGGTAACAGATTACGTTGTTCATACGAGTCTAACCACTGCTGTACCTTTTTATTCATGGTATTTTCCCAGTCCCGTATCTTTTCATTCGTGCTTTCTGTGCTTTCATTGCTGTTGTCAGAGCTGGTGGCGACGGCATTCTCTTTGTCTTCCTCCTACAAAGAGAATGCCAAGTATTTCCAGCTCTGACGCAATGTAGTTTACGTACTCCTTGTTGACGCGCTTTTTAATGGTCGCTCTGACACGGACCCCCCTCAACACAGACAGGGCAGCCACCCGTTCGTCTTCTGACTTCATTGCGACGTACTGGTTCGCGGTGAAGCCAAGGATTTTAACTGCCAGCGTATCAAATACGCTAGCCCAACATTCACTTCCTATGCTGTCCATCAGGAGGACACGCAGGTTGAATCTATACGTCGGAGATCGCTCCCATTTGTGTGTTGGACAATAGTAGCCCTTACTAGTACTACGTTGGACTCTAACGGAACACTGTGAGCATGCCAGATATACTACATATTTCTCCTGCCGTGCGGTAGACACTATGGTTAACGGTGTTGGAAACTTGTATGTTCCATCGCTTACCTGGTTCTGTAAACGCGTCAGGTTCATCATGTGCTCGTCATCGAAGAGCTGCTGCTGCGCGGCGGCGGCCATCTTGCTTCGCTAGAGAGAGACTGTCGAGTGAGTGAGTCGCTGCGAGAATCGTGTTATGACAGTTGCAGCTACGGGTCCCTTATATAGCAGGCCGGTTGCATGGCGCGTCTGTGTTATATTTACCAGCTGGCCCTCTGGTATGTATTGCGCAATCACCGCGCATTCCTATCGCTGTGCGCGCCAGACTTTATGGCGCCTGTTTTTTTCGAATGAACTCGCGACAATTCACGAGTATCTGACCCAACACGTTCTGTCCACGCTGTCCAGTGTAAGTGGACATGCTCCAGTATCCCTCCCTACTTCTCACACTTTCCATTAACGGCGCTGGATATGTTTCTAATAATAGTTTGCGTAATGTCGTGTCGCGAAATTTAATAGCAACTAACGCTCTCATTACATATCGTCTCTGTTTGTTCCACTGCGCGCGTAACTCCTGTTTCTCTCGGATGGTCTTGCTTAGGTATTTCGCCTGTAGTCCGGTTCTTGTGGCAAGCATTTTCTGCGCCGTGTCGACATCTCCATAAAAGATGCATTTCCTGTACTGGTATGCAGCTTCAACTGTGTTAAAAACATGACCCCATGCATGTATCCTACATGCGTAGAAATTGGATAAAAACGAGTTTTCTCCACGGAAGTATATAGGAGGAGTCATTCTGATTTTATGCCGTTTAATGTTACATGCACTGTATTTATATACATAAAATGCATGCATAAATTAATGCATGCATATAAATTAATGCATATGCATTTATGTCCACCAGTTTCCATGCAGCAATAACGTCCATAAGTGCATGGTGTTTTTATGCGTGATAAATGAGTTTTCGGATTCAGCGTTAGTTAGTTGACAAGCTTATCGAGGGGAGGAGTTGTTTACTGTTTCATGCAGAATGTCTGGAATCGATACAACGTTGGTTGAGAACTGGTTGACTTTGTTTTTTACACGTGATAAATGAGATTTTGCTTTCAGCATCGATTCTCTGACACTTCTGTGACAGACTTATCGAACATGTTTTTCGTTGTGAAGGATGACTTATTGTTCTAGTGGGTTTGGGAGTTGATTATTAGCATTCCAGTTTAATAATAATTTTATTATGGGTGTTTTCTAACATAACTTTCTGACTTTGATGGATTTGTTATTGTGTTATAGCAGCTTATGTCAGCTGTCTGCATTGTTTAGCGTTTCCTATATAAAGCCGTCCTCAGACAAGGTATTTCTTTATACACTTACCGCCATTCTGTAACCGTCGTTCTGCTGCTGCTGCCGCTGCCGTTGCCTCTGACGTCATAACCATGCTGTCTAGCGTCGCTTTGTTTTCCGACTTGATGCAAGCCTACATCGAGATTGGCGTTGCGTTGAGTCTGATACTGTATCGATCGTAAGTACATATTGTCCGTGGCTGTTTGCTGATACGTACTCCTGTGTTTTTAAAAGGTTTTAAAAGCGTCTACATAACACACACAGTTTAACTTTAAGAGACATCTTTTATGCGTCTGTGACCTAGTTACAATGCCTCTTGCTAAGCGGCTGGTAGTCTGATTATAAATAGCACGCGCGCCGCGTCGGCCGAGCGAGGTCGCCAGGTCAGTCTTATCAGTTTTAGACGACCTAGTTTCTACGCGCTTCTACCGCTGTCGGTGTAGCATTACATACGCCGTGGTGGATCCAAAGTACACCGCTCACAGCAGGTCTACTCATAGTTTATTATTAACAGATGTGCATGTGCTATTTAATGTATATACGATACTTTTAACACAGTCCTTTACCAATGGCTCAATGTGTCTTTCACTCTGGTTTTTCAGCTTCCATAGAAACCACTGGCCGTTCGTGATGCAGGAGTTATGTGCTCGTACGCCACGCATAGACAACGATGACATCGTCGACGATGGTTATCAATCCGAGAGTTGGGACAACGAGTGCAATGACTACGCTGCATTTTTAGACCATAGAAAATTATGGTCTGCTGTCATGCAAGAAATGGAAAAGTCGTGTGGGGGGTGCAGCAATGTAGTAAAACAGCCAGTACAACGACCTACAAAACTGATCGATAGACGAGGGAAATCACTGCCGCGACTGAACTTGTATTGAAATGGAAAACAAGATGAACACTATGTTTCAATATATGACTTTATATGCTTTAACATGGCTATTTTTAAATGAACTAATGAAAGATATTTATATGACTTTATATGCTTTAATATATGGCTATTTTTAAATGAAATAACGAACGATATTTATATGCTTTAATATGATTAAATATATGGCTATTTTTTAAATAATTAATATGATTTTATGTGTTTTAATATGATTTGATATATATGGTTATTTTTTAAATAATGATATTACTATATTTATATGATTTTATGTGCTTTAATATGATTTGATATATATGATTTGATATATATGGCTATTTTTTTAAATAATGATATTACTATATTTATATGATTTGATATATAACTATTTTTAAATAATTATATTACTATATTTATATGATTTTATGTGCTTTAATATGATGTATCGTTATTAAATATTAAAGTTTCTTGATGATTTCATTCAATGAGGTGTTGTGTCTGTTAGCAACAGGGTAACGCGGGGCACAACGAACCAACGGTTAGGGTATCGCGGACTACATAGAACCACGGATTATATGTCTTGGAATAAAATTACTCCTCAAGGATTGGGGAAGCGGTCACGTTATAGGGTAGCGGTCACTACGTTAGGGTAGCGGTCACTACTGAGGTCAAGGGTCACCACACATGAGATCAATAGGTTGAGATCATGTCAACATGTTGGGGTTATGAGCGTTAGAGTTATCTCCAGTCGCTAGGGGGCGCTCATAGTGGATGTATGTTACCGCTAGGGGGCGCTGGGGCTACCCAGAAGCCTCTATACCGGAAGTCACGTGACCGGAAGTGACTGGGATGATCTTTACTGGGCGGATCTTTTGATCGGTCATTCCCACACGTATACTACTGGCCTGGGCCTAGTGTGAGCGGGCCGGGCCGGGCCTGGGCTGGGCCTGGACATAATAAAAATATTCATAAAAAACACCGATTGTTACTTTATTGTTTAATAAAACCTGATTATAAATTGTAATTCCGGTTAATGAATGCTTAAAATTATTTATTTAGTATTATATAGTTGCAAATTGAGACCTTGCATGGAATCTAATGGCCCCATAAGTTCACTTGGCTGGAAGTAGCCAGCCCCAAATGTTTACTTTAGAAATATTTGCAGAGGCAATCAAGCCATGATTAACCATCAACTTTGACCCTACCAGTGGACATTCTATTGTCTAGGTCTTCCCTCCAAACATTGCCCACCTGAATGACCTGCCCACTGCCAAGTGCCCACTAGGCCACTAGTCCACTACCCAGTACCCAACCCAGTTGGTAATTGGTATTTCTCCCCAGTCCTAATTCATTCACACTTGTACTAATTCACACGTCTGAACCGGTCTGTCTCAGGCTAGTGACTGCAGGCCTGCTGGAAATGCCACTGGGTATCAGTGCCAGTGGGTGACATTTAATTGAAATATCATATTAAATTATGTTAACTTAGTTGACCTAATTCAATTAACAATGTAAATTGGGGTTATGGCTTGCATAAGGGTTAAGTCAGGGTTAGATAAACAAATCTCGTACCCTAACCATAAACCAATACATTAAAGTCAAATATAACAAATCTTATCATATTTAATAGTCATGACACTAAGAAGTTTTTCTTTATTTTTCCTCAGGATATTCGTCCGTTTGAAGAAGTTGGTGGTGCTGTATTTTTAGAACTCGTCCAGCACACTATGGACAAATAAACTGTTTTACAGTTTATTTGTTTTTCGTCTTTGTTATAATATTATAGGTTTATCTTCTTTAAACTTTGCGGGCCGCGGGCTTGCGGGCCGCGGGCTTACCAATCTTTGGCCCGCGGGTATGGGCCGGGCCTGGGCCTGAAACTTGCGGGCCGGGCCGGGCCGGGCCTGGGCCAAACATTCACGGTCTGGGCCGGGCCTGGGCCGGGCCTGGGCCTAAGTTCTAGTTTGCGGGCCTGGGCCGGGCCGGGCTTGAAAAATTATTGCGGGCCTGGGCCGGGCCTGGACTCTAACTGCTAATTGCGGGCCGGGCTTGGGATCAAATTCTAGGCCCGCGCAGGGCACTAGAACACACTGACAGTGACAAACAGTTGTCGAAGGTTGTTCAATCATTCATATGTAATCAAGAGTTGATTAGTTCATTACTAGTTCCAGCTGCTAAATTTCAGGAGGCTAAATTAGACTATTTAGGGAAGTTAATTATATATCCAGAAATGGTAGCTAAGAAAATCAAGGTAATGAAAGACAATAAATCATCCGGAGTGGATGGAATTCCTCCAAAACTACTAATGGAAACAGTAGAACAAATTAGTATACCATTTGCAAGAACGTTCAACTTGTCATTAAAAGAGGGAGTAGTTCCTGTTGAATGGAAAGAAGCAAACATCATACCATTATTTTAAAATGGTAGGAGAAATAAGTCACAGAATTAGACCATTGAGCTTAACATCAGTGATTTGTAAATTATTAGAAAGGTTAATCAAAGACAATATAATATATGGTACACTTCCTTGTTAGGCATAAATTATTAAATCCATCCCAACATGGATTCCTAAAAGTGAGGTCATGCTTAACAAATATGTCATGTTTATTTTTTTAAGAAATCACTAATTGGCTAGACGAGGGATCACCAGTAGATATTTTATACTAAAATTTTTAGAAAGCTTTTGACAAAGTGCCACATCAAAGATTACTACTTAAATTAAAAGCCCATGGTATCGGGGATGGCATAATCGACTGGATAGAACAATGGCTGACTGACAGAAGACGACGTGTTGTAGTAGATGGGGAGGTTTCAAACTGGAAATCACTTTTGAGTTGGATACTACAAGGATCAGTATTAGGACCTTATTATTCTTAATATATATCAATGACTTGAACGATAATATAACAAGCAACATACTGAAATTTGCGGATGACACAAAAAAGTGTTTAGAAGGATTTAACAATGATGGTGATAAACAACATTTACAAAATGATCTAGACAGATTAGTGAAATGGTCTGAGAATTGGTAGATTTTGTTAAATTTTGGGAAATGTAAATGCCCACATACAGGACATGGGAACTTGGATGTAAACTATAAAATGGGAGACACTGTTCTGGCTAGTACTGTAAAAGAAAATAATTAAGGACTTACAAAAGGAGTTACAATAAATACTCATATGAAAGTTTCAGAGCAGTGTGGTATTGCAGCTTCAAAGGGTAATAAAATTCTTGGGATGATTAGGAGAAATATAACATACAAAGAGAAAAAGCTAATTATACCTTTGTATAAAGCAATAGTTAGGCCTTATGTAGAGTACTGTATCCAAGCGTAGAGACCATATTGTAAGAAGGATTGATTAGTATTTAATGATTAATTAGTATTTTGCAATAATTTTTTTATTTTGCTTGCGAAAACACATGCGCTTGTTTTTGTCAAGTTCAACTCACGAAAACTAATCACTGTTCACACGGATCCTGAAAATTATGATGATTGCGACAGCTTGTCCCCCTAGTTATCAATGTACAGCCACGTATCAATATAAAACATTATAAGCTCATAGCAAAGATCGAGTCCGTAAAACTTACAAAGTAGGCGTAGCTCATAATTTTAGAGATATATGCGTGCGCAGTAGATGCGCGCATATATCTATAAATAATTCTGCCTACCCACAATTCTGCCACAGCTAATGGAAAGCTGTTCGATTTCCTGAAAACAATGAATAATTCAGTAGGGTCGTACCATCTTTACAAAAAGGGGTGCATCTAGCTGAAACAAGCAAAGAAATTGGTAATAAATACTAATCATTGTAAACATGTGCAGCAAATTCAACGTGGATCCAAACGTCCACGAATATAATGTTGATCGCATAACGTTTTATTATACACTTTAGGGAATTTGATGTAAATAGTGCTCGTTTGAATCTCACTCTTCCCTTTGCTCATTCGATCATCGATGTGTCATGCGAGTTAGAGAAGTTGTGAATTATTTTGAGTTTGTGTCAAGCTAATCAGTATATTTTGTTCACTACTTCGTGGGATTGTTACTATTAAGAGTGCCAAACATGCATCCAACAGTTGTCCCCGTTGTTATGTTGCTCTGTGTAGTCAGTTTTGTCGAAGTTCTGACCGACGGTAAGTGAAAACGGGGGACCGATCGGGTGCTCTGAATTGGGTATGGGATCTTACCGCACCTGAACACACATCGCATTCTGATCGTTATTATACTGCATGGTAGGGATGTTATTGAAATTTTATATTTGTGTGATATGGCTTCAGCTATGAGAAATTGAAATGTAAAAAAGTTTAAAAGTCGGTAAATTTGGCACCTTTCCAGATATGAATTTTTGAAGATGCCAAATTTAACACATTTTTCAGATTCTATTAAAGGCTATAATTATATACTAAACTTTTGACATACATATATTTTACTAGCTATATAGGCATGCAGATAGCATAGTTCCAGCCTATGTAAAACTAATTTGTGTATTTCGCACACACAACCCTTATCAGTAACGGAACTAATAAGTTAAGATTTAAAACTGACATGCGCTAACTGGTAAACTGCTTTACCTGTGCATTTACATAGATTGTATGATATACCATCTGCACAATGGCATTAACCTTATAAATAAGCCCTGAGTTTCTGAGGGCCTCCAATACAGGACTAGACATCATGTCTTTGTGTCATGTCTTTAGCCGCAAGGTGGCGTCACATTGCTATCACTACTGATTGCTTTTGCCAGATTTTGTTATATTCATTGAAGCGCCAAGATAATACTGAGAGAGACCAAGTATTACGTTCAACTCTAGTCAATGATCTAGTCTAGTCAGGATGAAAACTAAGTATTATATGTATTTTCTAGATTTTTTTTGTTTTGTGGAGTTTCTTTTCCAAAAAAATGTTTTTATATTCAATTGAAACTCATTGGAATCAAAAGCAGACAAATAAAACATTTTTTTCTGGTAAAAACAGACGTTTTTGTATTAATTGTGAGAATATGGTTGTGGACATCAAAAATTAATGAAAGTACTTGGGCTAGTGAAAATTTCTGCAGGCTAGTAAATTTCATAATCCACTAGCTTGGTGGGCTAGTAAATTTCATTATCCACTAGCTTGGTGGGCTAGTAAATTTCATAATCCACTAGCTTGGTGGGCTAGTAAATTTCATAATCCACTAGCTTGGTGGGCTAGCAAATTTTTCTATTCAGCAGGCCTGGACATTGGTTCATATAATGAACTGTATAATTAGAATGGTTCACCACAAGTATGTAAAAGTATATATTATCAGAATAGATTAATATTTTGTTGCTAAAATAATTGTTGTGTGACTAACTGAAACTAATTAATATATGTGATGCGCCACGCCAAAACCAGGCGCTTCTCGCTAGATTTTGTTCGGTGCAGGAGCCTAAAACGCACTGTTCGAATTGTCGAAAATGGGTTTTATCCATCTTTCCATAAATCCATTTATATGAGCTGAAAGATTGTTCAAACTAGTAATATTTAGCACTTTATTGAAGCCCCTGATTAGCGTCGCGGTTGAGAAGTCTGAAACAAAGCCATTTTTACGCGTTTTTGATCGACTGTCTTTGCTCGCTTACAAGTGGGAAACCCCACGTGTTATACATGGCTAGAAAGCTTATGACGTCAACTACACATGTGATTGGGAATCTCTTACTCTAGACCAATGGAACAGCTCCTATTATACATAATTTATCTTGATCAGGTCATTTGTCCCGATAAAGTTATCGTCAGGGCAGTCGTGTCCTATCTTTTTATCACTGTGGACACTGAGAACAACTTTTACTGAACACCGCAGTTCGGCTTCTCGATGCATCGGCAATTCATGCTAATGCGTCATCTACTTCTGGCCCTGAAGTAGGTACTTCAACAATAATAGACATTTTTATAACACAAAAGTACTTTGGTTACTAATCTTTAGGGGCACTGTTTTACAGAGAAAAAAATTTTCGCTAGCTGCTAGGGGCGCTGCTAGCACCAAAACTATCCAACAGGGTACTATCCACCAAGTGGCACGCTTGAAATACTTCCGTTACTACAGCACTTTCAAGATGTTCTGGCTCAAGTTTTTCGGTATACCAGTTCTTCCATTAATTTCGGTTTTGCGATCTCAGTCTAGGTCTTGCTGGTTTCAAATATGCTTGCCGAGTTCCTGCAGATCTTTGTTGAGGGCAGTTGGGAATGTTGTTCGTGGACGCCCTCGCCAGCCAACAACGTCAGCGGATGTGAAATATTGGCCTATGCCTACGGGCAGCTGTGCAGGGGCTTCACGCAGACCTGGTTTCGATTCTGACTCCGATTCTGACTCCAGCATACCTTTCCGATTCCGACTCCAGCTGACTTTTGAGATTCCGACTCCAGTTGCCTCAGTTCGATTCCGACTCCGATTCTGACTCCAGTGCAACTTTTGATTCCGATTCTTACTCCAGCACGACTTTTGATTTAATCCTTTAGAAGGGTTTGTATGATTCTGTGCTAACACTAGCAGTGAGAAATCAGTAAAAGTAAATTGCAATTAGCCATGGTCTAGGTATGACCAGGCCAGATCTGAACCAGGCATATGAAGACTCTTCTGACTGCCAATAAAACCAAAGGATTTAATCCTTCAAAATGATATGTGGCTTTTCTGAGCAAACACTAGCAGTGACTGGCCAGTGAGCAGTGAGATACCAATAAAAGTAAATTGCAATTATGCAATATATGTACAAATAAAAAAGTTATGCCATTTTAATCATACATTTATTGAAAGAAAACAAAAACAAAAATCTTACCTATATGCAATAAAAAAATAAAAAATTTGCCAAATCAATAAAAGTGGTGCTGATTGCAATATGTCAACACTGAGTTGCACACTGTATACTGAACTAGTTACTACTACTGCTCAAGTCTCAAAGTGCAACCAAAATCAGTGAGCATCTTTCATGGTAGAATGTCCTATTGTTTTTGTGGAGTCAGGGCATCATGTCCTGTTGATTTCAGATGTTCAGGACATTTTGTCCTGTGACTTCTCTTTTCAGTGTTCATCACTGATATAATTTGCATATGCAAATAATACCAAGATGGCCGACATGAAATATAAAAATAAGTTTTATTTTGTGTCTCCTGAACAATTATAAGCAATAATCCTATCAGTTCTTACATCAATCTATTGAAGAAGGTGTACGCTACAAGCAGCACAGAAATTACACTCATTCATGCACTGAATTTCAAAATATGTCAACTAGCAAGTGGGTCCTGTCTTTGTCACCTACATAATCGATATACTACATACAACATGTTGCTACTATCACCATTAGTATTTGACATGACATATACAACTACATATCTGAATCACAATAGATTTATCTATATCTTGAAACTAAAATACTTGTGTGACTAACTAAAACTAATTAGTATATAATTTGCATATGTAACAAATCCAAGATGTCCAACAGGAGATATGAAAGCGAGTTTCATTTTCATTTTGTGTTTCCTGGTCAACAGCAAGCAATAATCCAATAAATTCTTACATAAATATGTTGAACCAGGTGTACGCTACAAGCAACACACACATTTATAGTAATTTGTACATGAAACTCTTGCATGGCCCCAGTGCTTGCAAGACCAGCATCGATTGGTTCGGCATGCGACAGCTCTTCACTTTCATCTATGACAGAAATATTGTCAAATTACCACTAATAATTTTGTATATTGTAAATAATTGTAATAAAATATCATCAACAATGAATTGATAAACTGGTAAAAAAATAACTGGTGTATATTACCTAATTTGTTTTATTATTTTTCAAACGATGTATATGATATGGCAGTGTTTCTTAGCTTCAGTCATGTGTATTGCAGTCTGTTTTCTGTATTTTATCTTTCACCATCCACTATATTGATAATCTATGAAAAACATAAGAAAACCAGAGATGCCAACTGTAACGATTTGGGAGTAATCATTATGATATTTGACCCTCCATTACTCTATTACGGCATGTCAGTCAATAATTACTCTCCCCTTCCTTTCCCATACAAAATATCTTAAGTGCAATGTTTCCCATGACAAAATTGTCAACAGCTGTTGTTTTCCAAAAAGGCTGACCTTTCTAATGAAAGGCAAACTAACTCATCTAAGCTATTTCAAACATTATTCGTGTATATAATCATTATTATACATGTTAAAGGTTTCCAGTTACTGTATTGTTTGTTACAGACATGTCATCGCTTCGGTGTTACAAATGTTCCAATGTCAAATTCGACAACCCACTGGTGAAGAAGTTATTCAGTCGTAAATCTGACCAGTGGTGTGAGCATCCGTCTAGTGATGATGCTACAGAGACATGTCCATCCAGGACTGACTATATGTGTGGCTACTTCGAAGGAAGCATCTCCTTCCATGTACCACTAGGTTTGTATAGATGCTTTTAACACACACTGTCTCGCACACACATGTATACACACACCACCATCACTACTACTACCACCACCACTACAAACACCACCACCACCTGCTAATTGTCCCACTGTGTCCATGTTGCTGTATTTGTCAGTTACTTCAGTGTCCATGTTACAGTTGGAACCTCAAAAGTGACAGTCGAATCGCGAGGTTGCATGAAGGTTGACACAAACATAGGCTTGAACAAATGCAACCCAATTGGCAGTGACAGCGAGAGAAAGTTTGCTGGAGAAGTTCTCAGCGTGCTCAGTGAAGTAAGCGATATAGAGGTGGACGGCAAGTTGTGCGCCTGCGGAACTGACCTTTGTGACGCTAACTGCAGTGGAGTAGCCATTGGCACACTCTGGTACGTACTGCACAGTAATATGGCAACTAACAGTATTTTTCACGGAATACACAATTAGCTATACTTTTTACATTTCCAGAGAGAAAAGGAGGTCGTTATGCAAATATTGTGATGTACACTGTATTGTTAATACACTGTACAGACGTGAGGAATTTGCATTTTTTTAAACAGAAAATCGCTGTCCATCAGTCCCTGTGTTGTCATTACACAAATACAGCCTGTCTCTTCCACTGACTGTTGTCTGTCTCTTCAACTGACTGTCGTTGTTACAGTCCGTCTCTTCCATTGACTGTTGTTACAACCTGTCTCTTCTATTGACTGTGTTGTCGTTACAACCTGTCACTTCCACTGACTTGTTATTACAGCCTGTCACTTCCAGTGACTGTTTTCGATACAATCTGTCTCTTCCACTGATTCTGTTGTTGTTACAGCCTGTCACTTCCACCGACTGTTGTCGATACAGTTTGTCTCTTCCACTGATTCTGTTGTTGTTACAGCCTGTTTCTTACAATGACTATGTTGTCGTTGCAGCCTGTCTGTTCTAATGACTGTTGTTGTTGCAGCCTGTCTCTTCCATTGACTCGGTTATCTTCCTACTTTAATGATTCTAAACTTCTTTTTGAAAATCAGTGTGGTTTCAGACCTAAACACTCAACTGAGTATGCTGCGCTTGAACTACCGTAAATTCTGTATTTGTAGCCGCGGCTTCAATTACAATAGTGTGCAGCCAAATTGATGATGATGACCGCAAAGTTGGGGTGCGGCTTTAAATACAGTAATTTGCCGAAAAAATGCAAAAGTTGGCTCATTGGGTTGTCAGTAGTAACGGCTATTAGTGCGAAAAATAGCGGTTTATAATCAGTAAAAAAACGAAGTCGGATGCATCAATAAAACTTTGTATTACAATTGCCACTGGTGCATCACAAATAATTACATAAAAACCAGTGTCCGCAGTGTTCAAAAACTATGATCAAACATGTCAAAGTTAAATTCCTTCAAAATCACTTTAGTCGTCGCTGTCGAAGAACGCTGCCGGTATACCGGCATGTCGGCGTCATCCCAAGTATCCGTGTCTGATTACGAGTCGTCGGCTGACCATGGCCGCATGCACCGGCAAAAATCTTCGAACATGATGTCGTCCGTTCCATTGTTGGAGATGCGGCACTTCTTGTAGCTGTATTCAATCATGGCAGATGTAATCGCACCCCACGCCTTCACGAGCTATTGTACAAGAATCTCCTTGGCCGGCACACGACAGCGGCCACCGGGAGTGAGCGCCGTGAATCATCCAATGCTCCCACAAGTGTCGCATCTGCTGCTTGAATGGGCGATTGATGCTAACGTCACACGGCTGTACTGGCGGCGTCAGACCGCCGGGGATTACAACATCGATGTCGCGCATGGTTTCAGGTTTTGATGTTTTAAGTTGCGTTACTTTTATTTTATGAGGAGTTCCAAGCTTGCTGGCTTCGTCCCATTGTCAAAGCAACACCACTACCAGTGGCTCGTTGGAGTTAATTACATTTACTCTGGTACAAGATACGGTGTTATAATCCCACGCACCTGGTATTCTATGCAAGTGGCCCCGTTAACGCGTGCCAGTAAACTGTCTGCGAACTAGACCAATCTGTCAATCAGTAGTTCTGAGAATAACGGTCACGCCTTGCCGATTATGTAATCAACATGCATCGTCATTCGTTGGAGACAATTGCATTTACAACAGACTGTTTTATAATCCCTGAAAAGTTGTGTGAAGTCAGCAGTGCACAACCCCAGAAACAACTCGAGAGTAAATAAACAATGACCAGGCTTGTTGAATTGAATGCGCTAACATTTGATCAAATGCTTGTGAGTACCAGGGCAGTAGGCCAACGATGACGCAACAACAGGAACTTTCCAAGAAATAGGTAAAACCACAACATCCGTTCTCGCCAGCTGCAGCCGTCTGATCGAGATGTCCAGTTATTACATAGTTACCGGCTGTCACTCAAACACCTTTGAAGTTGAAACAGCTGGCACAACAACAGACAGACCCCGGATAGTCTTTTTAATCTGCTGCAATACATGCAACGTTATACATAGTTCTACATAAAACGTCATACAAACAAAACTTCTCAACATATTTGAATAATTTGAGCTTTATTGTATAGCCAACATATATAGCTATATTTCTCCCACTGGGTGCATGGGCATTCAACCACCCAGTTATTATCTGGTAGCACGGTGATATTTGTTCATCTTTGTTTTCCGTTTTGACGAAATTCACATAGTAATATTCCCATGATTATATAATGTGATGTATTTATTATCATTGCATTACATTAGAGACTCTTTTAACAATAAAATTAGACCTCATTCATTCGTTTATGATAATTATTAGCAAAGTTATAACTTTTTTGCGGAACTCATCTACATTGCTCCTAATTGTGTGCGCTACGGAAATTCGTCACACGAAGCGCGTTAAAACGGTCTTGGCTCAAAGTCCGGGTGCGGCTTTAAATAAGGTTTTTGCCTGCAACAAACGGTGCGGAGGAAAGTCGGGGTTTCTGTCAAAAGTCGGGGTGCGGCTTTAATTAGGGGTGCGGCTACAAATACAGAATTTACGGTAGTAGATAATAATGAAGTGCCAATTAATATATTTCTCTATACCTCAAAGGCCTTTGATACTGTTAACCATACTATTGCATAAAAGTGAAACCATACAAAGGCATTTTGAGGGCCTTTGCACCTATAAGAGTACTTGAAAAATAACCATTTGCAACTGTATTCAAGAATATCATGCAAGTTGTTAACTAAATACACCTTTTTGAACAGCGAAAAATTTTTTGCATGGCCAGCGCCATATTTGTTCAGAATCTTATTTCCCACAAGTCCAACTTTAAACGCCTGATTGTAGATGATTTTAGTCACATACTTGCCAATAAGTTTGGACATGCTGTTTGTGTGTCCATTCATTCATTGTTTACCAACCGCCTCTAGCATATGTAGGCTTCCAACCAGCCTGCCTACAATTGTGAATTCATTGCTTTTTCCAAAAAAAAAAACAATTTTATACCTCACTGAAGTATGTTTACATCCAAATGCTGCACAGTATAGCATTGTAAGAGTTTTGTTGCGTGTAAATCCAATATAAAATCAAAATGAAACTGCAATTCTCAACCACATTAAAAATACAAGCAATATGCACAACTTACGTCACGGCCGCATTGGGGTTATGGGACTACTCGCCACTGATTGGTCAAAATTGCGAACACTGTTGAATATGTCAGCCTCCACGAAAAATGACAGACCAGAACTCCGCACTTTTGAAACAGATTCCCGGTAAACCACTTGCGTGATATTCTTGATTATAGTTGCAAATGGTTAACTTTTAGGCACTCTTATAGGTGCAAAGGCCCAAAACAACTCCTTTGGTTTCACTTCAAATAAATTACTTATTATTAATAAGGTACTGTGGCACGGATGGTACTACTCTACTTTTATTTGAAAATATTTAAACAACCGATAACAGTATGTTAAAATTGAAGAAATGCAATCAGAAATCGTACCAATAGAAATTGGAGTACCACAAGGTTCAAATCTTGGACCTTTATTGTTTATTATTTACATAAATGATTTTCATGTCAGTAAAATGTTCAGCTTCATTATGTATGCTGATGATACAACAATGTCTAGTACATTAAAACATTTTATTGATAGCACACAGAATAAAAGTATAGAATCATCATAGGCAGATCCAGATAGGGGATCCAGGGGGTCCGGACCCCCCCTTTTTTGGGTAAAAAAAATCCATTGCAATTGCATGCATGGGGGACAAAAGCATTGCCAAGAAACAACACAAGCTCAAACTTACCCGCAGGATTTTTTCCAGGGAGGGGCAAGAAAGAAGAAATATATATATATATATATATATATATATATATATATATATATATATATATATATATAGGCAAGGCAAGAAAGAAGAAATATATATATACATTTAGTCTTTCTTGCTCCAGATCCAGGGGAGGCAAGTGCCCCCCTGTGGACTCCCATGTGCACAGGGATATACATGGGTCCAGGGATCCCCAAAATTATTCTAACCGTTATCGATGACATCGTTCATAGATTCACTGCACACACCCACCGCATGCACGTGTACACACACACACAAGCCCACCTCATGTTTGACCATGTCTCCCCTCGAAAAAATGAACCAACTATGGGAATATTTGGCGGACTGCGTTCGATTGCGCTGCGCAATCCTGAGATACTCGAAGCTCTGCAGATTGCGCAGATCCAGCAAATGCGGCCAACAGACGCGTTGGTCGATGAAAATCATCTGCATCAGTTCTTAAAAAGCCAGTAAAAAACATCACATTTCAAGCATGATACGCATATCTGTTGACATTTCTGTTATCACTAACAACAAGGAAATTATTTAATTTACTTTCTTAGAAAAACTACAACACTTACTAAGCTGCAATTTGACATATACACGCATCTTAAATGTAGGCAAAATTACACAAATTTGAATTACGATTGGTGAAGGGTTTGTGTCAAAAATACACTGCCACTTTAGGCTGTCATTCAACTTTCTGCAAGCTTATTCATGGGTGGTGTAGCACCCATAATTTTTTTATGTTAGCCAAAATTTTCATAAAGTTAGTGACTCATTTATTTCTTTGGGAATTTTCTCAAAATATAATTTTGTGGCTATTTTTTCACGTTTACAAAAATGTTTTAAAAGTCTTGTAACATAACCAAACAAATGAAAAAACTCCAGATTTTATTAATCTATCTAAGAAATGGTTAGTTTATCTTAAAAATGTCTACTGAAACTACTCGATTCAAGACAAACGTATCATAGCTGCCCCAACTTCCTTAATAAACTGTCGCTAAAGAAAAACAAATCTAAATATATGGTCTCACCTACGACCTACCCAATAAAGGCGTGCAAACTCTTACTCTTAAAATAGATATTATCAACGACTGGATGAATTTAATTTCTTAGGACTAACTCTGGACAAAAATCTAAACTGGAAAAGACAGAAAGCATTTCAAATAAATGTTCCATGATGACTGGAATATTAAATAGACTAAAATATGTATTACCTATAGAAAGGATTTTTTTTACAATTCTTTAATATTGTTCTGTTCCACTGTTCGTTGCAGCCTGTCTCTTCCACTGACTGTGTTGTTGTTACAGCCTGTTCCACTGACTGTGTTGTCGTTGCAGCCTGTCTCTTCCTGTGGCCATTGTGCTTGGCATTTTGAATGTCATCATTGGTCTCTTACTGATCACCTGCTGCTGCTGTTGCTGCTGCTGTGCATGCTGCAAGAATCGCCGCCCTGCAGCCATCACAGGTAAAGGAAGTCATAAAAAATGATTATATAACATTTGTCGTGGAATATGTTATATCCTATGGAAAATAAAACAGCCCTAGAATTAAAAAAATTAAACTGCTGATATTAATAGAAACAGCAACAAGAATAGATGTGTTGGAAATATATAGGTTGTCAAAAGATAGGTGGTGTTGCACTGGAAATTGCACTCAAATTTCTTGTGCAAAATGGACAGATTGGTTTCACCTTGACGAGGTGACACATCTTAAAGGCTGCCCTAGAAATGTTTCAATAACTTTGTATATGGTAGTGATGAATTTTGTAAAGTAATTATGATTGTACAACCTGAGCATGGTAACCAGCATTATGCATGCACAACTTTACCTTATTTAGATTTGATGTTTTTAAATTGTTAAAGAAAAATCTACCTTATAGTTATTGTGTTTTGGTTTAGAAAAGCAGGTTTTAATAGCTGTATAAGATTGTGATCCTAGTCATAGTATCATGTATATTCCAAATCTTGGGTTTTCTTAGATTTCACGTCACTATTCTTACATATGTGCACTACTCAGTGTTGGTCAGCCGTGGGGTCAGTCACATAGTAACTGGAATTGAAGCGTCAATTCCAGAATTGGTGTTTTGTTTTTAAAAGTAATTGAAATTTATGAAAATGTAATTGGTATTTTCAATTACATCATACGACTGTTTAAATCTTGAAAATTATTTACTACACATAATCGATAAAATATAATATGTTGCAAATCTTATTTGTTTGCCATTATGTACCATAATATGCAGACACTAAATAAAGCCACTATTAGTTCCACTTGGAATTGGTATGTGTAATTGGTAAAGGTATTGATTTTATATACTGAAATTATGTAATTGGAATATATGTTGTATACATTATTGTTCAATAAAAATGTTGAAGCCAGAAACATTGTAGTAAGACAATGTGGTGAATTGTCTTCATTTCACAATATTGAGTAAAATAATTGTTGATTTCCAGTTCATGGCAAATTTTATATTACCAGCAGAACCATCATGTAAACTCAAACGTTGCACCAAACCAAAATGTCATGATTAGTCACATGCATTTTGTTTGTTTATCTCTTTCCTAGAGACCAGGACAATAAGAGGAGATCAACTAGAAATGTTTTTATGATTATGAAAATATTGAAATATTTTTCTCACTTATGTTAAGGAAGGTAGAAGAAGGCTCCGTGTAGTGTTAGTGAAGGAACAGTGTAGATAAGAAAGGACTCGTTCTCACAAAGAACGATAAAGGAATGGAACAAAGTATCTGTTGATTGTGTTAATGCAAGTGGGAATATATTTAAAAACAAAACCTCATAATGGCGGGTTACATATAAATGAAACTTGCCATATGAAGTTTTTGCTTTGCAAAGCAATGTTGTTAAATCTGATTTTATATATTGTAAAGTTAGCTTAACATGTTTGTGTTGTGTGTTTACAGTTAACACTGGCTTCCCTCAAGTCTCTATGATGTCGCTGCCTCAAGGGTCCAACAATGGTCATTCTGTTCCTCCCTACAGTCGACTGGAGGAGGAGCCGACCTTCAAGTAGCTGAGACTTGGTCTACAACGAATGGCAGACATAGTTCTCTGACCTACTTAATGCACCATGTCTGGCCTCGTAGTTAGTGTGGCTTTGCTTCTCTTCGAAAGGCATATTTTGTTACTTCAGATACTTAATTCTGAGCTGTTCCTTTTAGTTGTCTTCTTCCTTTGACTTCAGCAGTTGTTGAAGCTGCTTCGCCTTGACAGTCCTCTGTCTCAGCTTGTAGTCAGCTCTCCTGGGATGTCCCCAAGGTCGTTTTTCTTGGAATGATGTTCAGTAATTATAGGTAAGTTGATCTGGTTGTCTAATAATATGTCCATACCATCGTAGCTGTTGTCACTTTACAACTCCATTTAGGAGGTCTTCTGCTTACCGTGTTTTGTTATTTCAAGTACCTCTTTGTGACGTGTTGTGTGTATGCTATTCTCAAGATCTGAAAGCTGTTCATTTGAAATGCCTGTATCCTTTTTGCCACTGCTATATTAAATGTCCAACGTTCACAACTGTAATTAGCCAGAACAAATACAGCTGTTCTTATGAAATGGGTTTATGTTAGATACATGTGTTTTTTATTCCAGTGTTGTGTTATATGTATGCTTTGTGTTTCGTATGCACCTGCATGCAGTGTGTCTTTTGTGGCAGAACTTTTTATATATTTCTATCGTTACAACTGAATAAACCTTATGTTATTATTAGGTAAGGTTATCATTTATTTGCATTGATAAACTTTAATAAAGTGCCATTATATATTACCATTATAGTATGCATTTATAGTATGCACTACTAATGCAGTTTTGGTTGAGTACATTGGAATTTAATTTTTTGTTTTATTAGCCTTAAGTATGTGTTTAAATACCGTATTCTTGTGTGAAAAAAACAAGTACATTTTTGCCAGTATTATTTTGTTGCTATGGTTGTGAAGATTAAATGACTGCTTTACTGCACCTTAAATTCACATACACCTTTATTATGTATGCATTTGTAGTGAGGAAAGCAGATGCTGTGGATATTCTAGCCAGTTGTTTTATAGATCATTCTACATAATATGTGCTCTGCTTTTTGTGATACCAGGATTTTCACAATAAAACTGTTTCTTTCTGAATTGTTTTGTGTTTTCTAGAAGTCCTTTAAGGGGTCGTCATATAAATGTTCAAATTCTATAAACCGTATAGCATTATGTATGGGTGGGTGGTGGTTTGGTCATTACGGATGGGTGGGTGGTGTGTTTGGTCATTACGTATGGGTGATTTAACAAGATTTAACAAGATTTGCCATCCAAGCCAAAGGCCAGATGGCAAGTGGACAAGGAAGCCATTGGCTTATCGAGAGTCCAACAATGTTCACCTACTTATAACCCGCCCTCCTGATATATGTGTCAACCTTGTTTTTAAACATATTCACGCTGCTAGCAGTTACACAATCTGTAGACAGTTTGTTCCATTCATTTATTGTCCTCTGTGAGAACGAGTGCTTCCTGATGTCCAATCTACATTGATCCTTTACTAATTTTACCTCATGTCCTCTAGTTCTGCTATCCTTTTTGAGTGAGAAAAACATATTTCTATCAATATTTTCATACCCATTCAATATTTTAAAAACTTCAATCTGATCTCCTCTTAACCTCCTTGTCTCTAGAGTTGTTAAACCACATTCTTTCAGGCGTTCTTCATAACTAAGGTCTCTAAGTTCTGGAATCATTTTAGTTGCTCTCCTTTGTAAACGTTCAAGCGTATCTATATCCTTCTTACGATATGGTCTCCATGCTTGTATGCAGTATTCTAAATGAGGTCTAACTATTGCTTTATAAAGAGGTATAATTAACTTTTTTCCCTTGTATGTTATGTTTCTTCTAATCAATCCAAGAATTTGATTACCCTTTGAAGCTGCAATACCACACTGCTCTGAAACTTTCATATCAGCGCTTATTGTAACTCCTAAGTCCTTTTCTTTTACAGTAGTACCAAGAACAGTAGCTCCCATTTTATAGTTTACATTCAAGTTCCCATGTCCTGTATGTAGGCATTTACATTTCCCAAAATTGAACAGCATCTGCCATTTCTCAGACCATTTCACTAATCTGTCTAGATCGTTTTGTAAATGTTGTTTATCACCATCAGTATTAACCTTTCTAAACAGTTTTGTGTCGTCCGCAAATTTCAGTACATTACTTGTTATACTGTCGTCCAAGTCATTGATATAAATTAAGAATAATATAGGTCCTAATACTGATCCTTGAGGTACCCCACTCAAAACCGATTTCCAATTTGAAACTTCTCCATCTACTACAACTCGTTGTCTTCTGTCAGTCAGCCATTGTTCTATCCAGTCAGTTATGCTATCCCCGATACCATGGGCTTTTAATTTAAGTAGTAATCTTTGATGTGGCACTTTGTCAAAAGCTTTCTGAAAATCTAAGTAGATAATATCTACTGGCGATCCCACGTCTATCCACTTAGTGATTTCTTCCAAAAAACATAACATATTTGTTAAGCATGACCTCGCTTTAAGGAATCCATGTTGAGATGAATTTAATAATTTATGCTTAACGAGGAAGTCCACCATATGGTCTTTAGTTAACCTTTCTAATAATTTACAAATCACTGACGTTAAACTCACTGGTCTGTAATTCTCTGACTTATTTCTCGAACCCTTTTTAAATAATGGTATGATGTTTGCTTCTTTCCATTCAAAAGGAACAACTCCCTCTTTTAATGACAAGTTGAATACTCTTGCAAGTGGTATACTGATTTGATCTACTGTTTCCATTAGTAATTTTGGAGGAATCCCATCCACTCCCGGTGATTTGTTATCCTTCATTGCCTTGATTTTCCTAGCTACCAATTCTGGAGTTACAACTAACGGTCCTAAATAGTCAGATTTAGCCCCCTGAAATTTAGCATCAGCAACTGGTAATGAACTAATATCTTCTTTTGTAAACACTGAACTGAAGTAACCATTTAGGTCTTCCGCCATTGAAAACCCCTGTGATATTATATTTCCAGCACTGTCTTCTAGAGGTCCAACCTTGTCTTGTACGTTTTGTTTACTCCTGACATATGCATAAAACTCTTGCTGTCAGTTTTTATGTTACATGCCAGTTTTTGCTCATAGCTTCTTTTAGATTGTCTGATTTCAGTTGTAGCTGCATTAAGTGCCTCTTTGTATTTTGCATAGTCTTCTTCCTTTCTGGTACGCCTATAAACCCTCCACATAGTTTGTTTTAGCATTATTTTTCTAATTGCCTCTTTTGACAAGTGTTTCTTTCTACACCGTTTTCCTTGTTTTCGGAAGGGAACAAATTTATCAATGATACTCTCAATTTCATATTTTAGAATATTCCAACATTCAATTGCAGTCTTATTCATCAGCATGTTATTCCAATCTAGCTGTGCTAAGTATTTTCTCATATCTTTGTAGTTACCTTTGTGGAAGTTTCTCTTGTACGTTTTCTTATTTTTACTTTCTGATTTTACATTGATGTCAAAATGTATTTGATTATGGTCACTATTACCCAATGGTTCAAATATTTTTACATTGTCCACTAATTCTTTTTGTGATGACAAAACTATATCTAATACATTTTCTCCCTGGTTGGTTCTAGTACGTGCTGAGTAAGAAAGCTATCCTGGATTAAACATAGAAATTGTTGATCCTCAATCCCTGTGCTCTCTAGAGAATTCCATTGTATGTGTCCATGGTTAAAATCTCCCATTATGATACATTCCCCTTTACTAACTTCCTTTATAGCGTTTTTTATTTTTGTGTTGTCCTCTTCGTTTATGTTTGGACTTCGGTAAACTAATCCAATAGTTAATTTTGAATTTCCTGAAACAATTTTGCACCAAACAGCTTCATCGCAATCTGCTTCCCTTTCTAGTTTTATTTCATAAGCCTGAATAGATTCTTTAACATATAAAATAACTCCCCCGCCCCTTCTTCCTATTCGATCTTTCCTAAACATTACGTATCCTGTCAGTCCTAATTCAGCATCTGTTATATCTATGTTGGCCCATGATTCAGTTATACCAATTATGTGAGGGTCAATATCTTCTACCATAATGTTTAATTCGTTTTTCTTATTTACTATGCTCCTTGCATTTAAACATATGCATCTATAACCTTTTTCAGAGATGTTTTTCGGATGATTTGATATTGGTTTATCTGTGCTAGTGGCCTCTTGTTCTGTTTGAGACACCTCTAGGTAACCCCCCTGCACTTCTAGTTTAAAGAATGTTTACTTCCAAAAATAGTTGTCATTGTACCCAAGTCGCTATCTACTGCTGCTGAAAGTTTGTCCGCGAATACTGCCGCCCCCTTTCCACTTAAATGAAGCCCATCCTTCATGTACATATCAGCCCTCCCAACAAAACTTCCCCATAAATCCACAAATCCAACTTCCTCTTCCCTACACAGCCTCTGGACTAACATGTTAATTGCCATCCCCCAACAATTTCGATATTTATGACCCCTCCTGCCCATTACAGGTAAAATCCCTGACAGTATTACCTGCTCAACCCGCGTCTGTTTTAGTGTTCTGACCAACTGCCTATATTTCCTAACTATGGCAGTTGTACCCTCCCTCTCTACGTTATTTGTCCCTACATGTACTAAAACAGATCCACCCTTACCCGAGCCTACGATGTTTTTTACCCTCTCAGTTATCGCCTCTATTTTGGCTCCAGGCAAGCAGACCACCACATCATCTCCCTTGTTTAAGACTCTGTCGGTCTTCCTAACTATCGAATCACCCACAAACACCCTCGCTCTTCCTCACCCCCTCTATCACTGCTGCAGAATAACTCTTCCTTTCGATCCCTCCATCACATTCTGTCCTGACCCCTTCCCTTCCGTCTCCCCCACTCCCTTCTCCTTCCCTCCTGTCTCCCCTACTCCCCTCTCCTTCACCCCGGTTGTATTACCTCCCGTCTCCCCACTCCCTTCTCCTCCCCTCCTGTCTCCGCTACTCCCCTCTCCTTCACTCCTGTTGTCTTCCCTCCCGTCTCCCCCACTCCCTTCTCCTTCCCTCCTGTCTCCCCTACTCCCCTCTCCTTCACCCCGGTTGTCTTCCCTCCCGTCTCCCCCACTCCCTTCTCCTTCCCTCCTGTCTCCCCTACTCCCCTCTCCTTCACCCCGGTTGTCTTCCCTCCCGTTCCTTTCCTTCCCGTCTCCTTACGTCCTGTCTCCCTATGACCTGTCACCTTCCCTCCTCTCAGCTTCCTCCCAGGCTGAGGTGAGCTCTCCCTAGCATCTCTTGTGTCTTTCCCCACTTTATCGTCTACTGTTCCCTCACCGGAACTACTGGCACAACTCCCCTGTTCCCTTCCCACCATTGCCACAACGAGCAGCCTCAGCTCTCCCAACTCCACCTCTAGTTCCTTCATCCTTGCGCATCCCCTACACTCAAAACTAAAACTATCTGGGTGGTGGTTTGGTCATTACGTATGGGTGGGTGGTGGTTTGGTCGTCACATTTTGTGGGGCAACAAGTGAAATCAATATTAATAATTTTGTATTGACGCTTGGCTATACAAGTTGTTTTAAAACTTTTTTACAATTGTTTTAAAAGGCATTTCGTTTTTCTCATTTCTGGTGCGGCTTGTTTTTTGTTTTAATAAACATTTATGTTTAATTGTTTGAACAAATTGATGAGTCCATTGTTAAACTTCTTGTTATGGTTGAATGTGGCTTGGCAAAATATGCATTATCTTATGTCTCGCACCATGTAGAGGAAGGTGGTTTGGCAGGGTGGGAGGTGGTCTGAACAAGTAATAAACACAACATTTTTGGAACTTGTGCAACCCCCCTAAGTGGTTTCTAAGTACGAGGTTGGTATGCGCTGGGAATTAAATTGTAAAACCAACAAATTTTATAACTAAAGTGGTAACACTAGGTATATATGTATATATAATATGCCCGTCCTTGGGGGGTCGTTTGAAGCCCCCTTTGAGAGAATTTGTTTTAATTGTAAAACAATTCTGAAAGTTTCCTAGAATATCTGGTTGATTGTGTACACCCAAACCCCCATTTCAAGATCCCGAGTCTGAGAACATGCCTGTATAAATATGCATATGTGATACATTGCTCCCCGCTAACTTGATATTCAAATCCTCTCAGGCTATGGGTGAAATAGTCGGCGATGGGGCAGGAGTCGGTCACCGGGACAGGCCCTAACGGGATCAACCATAATCTGGACTTGAGGTCCACCGACATATATTCAAGCCGTAACTAACCAAGCGAAACGTCATCACTATTCCAACAAAGTTGTTAGTCAAACCAGAAGAAGCTGTATGAAATAGTGCAAACTTTAATGCACAATCGGGTTGCCGTGCCACTGCCAATCCACGACTATCCAGGGGTTCTGGCTGAAGTATTCTGGAACTACTTCGAAGACAAAACCGATCGGAAACACATGCTGTGCAGACCACTACTGAGCAACGAGATGGAAGTCATCCATTGGACAGTATGTCACTAGAGTCTGTGGAAGAGGTCAGAAACCTCATCACTGCATTTGCTCCTCGATACTGTGCAGTCGATCCTCTGACAATGTGGTTTCTAAAGAACTGGGTAAATGCACTTGTTCCTGTTATTACAAAAATTGTGAACATCTCACTAACCACAGCTGACGTGTCAGGGAACTTGAAAGCAGTACTTGCGACTCCGCTCCTCAATAAGCCGTCACTGGATAATATATATCTTGTATAAGTCACCGGCCGATATAAAATCTGAGTTTCCTGTCAAAGTCATCGAGAAGGTGGTGTTCTCACGTCTATCATGCCATATGACTGAGCACCATGTGTTTGAAGTGAACCAGTCAGCATACAGAAAGCACTGCTGAGAAACCATAATTATTTACTCTTATCTGCGGATAATCGTTGTGTCTCCTGTCTGGTCCTGCTTGACACAAGTGCGACGTTTGACACGACTGGTCACCAGGTGCTCGTCTCACAGGATTGGTCTTTCAGTGACAGCGTTGAACTGGTTTATTTCGCAACTCAAATATAAAACACAACTTTCAAGATCCTCAAAATGTCTGATGCCATCTGTCAATTTGAGGATAACGTTGCGGATATCAATCATTGGATGATTATAAAAAGACTAAATGGTGAAAAAAAATAGATTCTATTCACAGGATCGGTGGCGCTGCGCAGAAAGATGCATGCGGCGAAGATCGACATCGGAGATGCACCAAGTACACACGACAAGTCAATGCCATTTGTAGATCTTCTGGTCCGCAAGTCTAAAATGTTGGGAAAATCATTAAGTTTCTCAAATCGAGCACTGCTTCTTCTTCTTCGTCGAACGCTCAGACAGGGACTCCGGTTCCTTGTACGAAGGTCGCTGTGCGCTGCAGATCCTCCAGTAGGCTATATATCTTTTCTTTCACTGGTGTTTATGTTGGCCAGGTTGCTTTCTTCTCGTTTTGGTGTGTAGTACAATCTTGGCTACACCCTGGAGGTATCAGAAGACTTCACCTACCTCGGGTCATCTCCAACAACCTTTCGCTGGACACTGAGATAAACAAGGCGCATCGGAAACGCCGCAGACACTATGGCCAAGCTGACCAAAAGAGTATGGGAAAATAAGATGCTCACTGAGAACACCAAGATGAGAGTCTACCAGGCCCGTTCAAGGACGCCTGCAAGCGTGACATGAAGGCCTGTGACATCAGCCCCAAAGGCTGGGAAGCAGTGGCTGAAGACGGCACTGCTTGGCGTCAGGCAACACACAGAGGCATTGAAAGGGTAGATGAAAAGAAACACCAACATGCGGCTGAGAAGAGGATGCGGCTAAACCAAAAAGTAGCGCTACCACCACTGTCATCCTGTTTCGTCTGCTTTGGCTGTGCAGTTTTGTGTGCAAATGGTGCCTGAGTCTGCAGTGTCCACTCCTCAGGCGCACCATTATGACCTGGTCTTCTCTGGACAGCTGGTAAAAGTTGTCCTCACTGTTGTAGCTGGGATGTTGTTTCAGCCATCTTTTCTTCTCCTTGTGATACACAATGTTTTTTGCTTCTTTGTAAGTGACCTCCCTCTCCTCTTGATCCAGTTTCCTCCCCCTCCTTTACCATTCTGTCCACTTCCTCGTTTCCCGGGATGTTGTAATGTGCTGGGATCCACTGGAGCACTGTCTGTCTGGTGGCATTCAGCAGTACATACGTGGCACTGGCAAGAACGTTGATTTCCTTGTTTTGGGGGTTGGATAGTGCCTGCATCACCGACAGTGCATAGAAGAGAAGATGACAATTTTATTTTTGTATGGCCTCTCTCTGTTCTACCAATATTGTAGCTGCTGTCTTGAAGGCCTGGGCTTCAGCTTTGTAATTTGTAGGGTATCTTCCTGTAGGGATGTACTGTTGGATCTTTCATACTTCCTTCAGATTCAAAAGAATCCCTCCACCTCCATTGCAGAGTGCTTCTTCCGCTGAGCCGTCTGTGTAGGCATGGGTCCAGATGTCATGGGGGTAGGTTTGCTCAATGTACTCCATGGTGAGTGCCTTCCTTTCTGCTTCTGTCTGGATTCCCTTCTTCAAGATGCATGGGATGCTGTCCCTAATGAGTGGAAATTGGGTCCTCTTCCAGGCAGGGAGTGTACAGTGTGTTGGGATTGGCTTGTTCGTGTGGTCCATGAGTCCACTCGTGCTTGGTGGATGAAGCTGCTTCGCTTTAGTCTGCCTTTAGTCGGATAATGCATCCTGTTGTGCGTGGGGTGGTTTTCCAGTCGCTTGAACTTGACAGATTGCGTGAGTAGTCTTGTGTCTCTTCTTTCTTCCATGGACTGCAGTCCAGTGAGCGTTTCCAAAGAATGGATCAGTGTTGATCTTAGGGCCCCAGTCATGATTCATGAGGCCTGATTCTGAACCTTGGAGACTCTCTGGAAGTTGGTATTTGCAGCTGTCCCCCAGGAAGATATTCCGTAGTCCAGCACTGATCTGATGCGTCCCTCGGAGAGCTTCTTCTGAATGTTGTGATCTGCTCCCCAGGATGATCCTGAAAGCTATTTCATCAGTGCCATGCATAGGTTAGCTCTTCTGGTGCGCTGGTCTATCTGTTTCTTCCAGGTCATCCTGCAGTCAAAGGTCACCCCAAGGTAAGTTGGTGTTTCATCAAGGGACAGGTTGTGGCCTCTGATATGCAGGTTGGCTTTCATTTCTTTGTTGGCGAGGTTGAAGATTGTGTAGGTGGTTCTCTTTATGTTAAGGTTGACCAGCCAAGTCTTTTTCTACTGATCGATCTTCCTGAGTGTTTCTTTTATTCGGACAGTAGCTGTAATGATGTATTCCTGTGAGTACCAGATGATCAGGTCGTCTGCATAGATGGCTCCATGGATCCAGCGAGGGATGTCCTTTAGAATATCATTGATGTAAATGATAAACAGTGTAGGTGAGAGTACCACTCCCTGTGGCACGCCCCGTTTCAGCGTCTGCTAAACAGATTGTGACTCGTTGATTACCTCGAGACTAGATGGCTGCAACTCGCTGCTCGTTGGCATTGACCAGTGTCAGCCGCTCAAACTGCAGACTGCGTCCAGAACACAACCGCTCGTCTCGTCACCAGGACAAGGAAACACGAACACATAGCACCGACTGTGTCGACTCCACGCCTCAAAAACATTTGGAGACCGTGCCTTTTCGAAAGTGGCGCATGTGCTATGGAACGGTTTAATAACACCATGTCTATTAAAACAGCACGGAAGACGTACTTTTAAAAAACTGCATACATTAATTATTCGAGAACCCTATCGACAGAGAATTGTGCTTCAATGAAAAACGTTTTGAACAGACCAAAGTTCTGAAATAGCGCTATATAGGACTATGCTTTTGTCATTACGTGTTATACTAATGTAGGATCAATGCAGGCAGCTGAAGATACCATCTGAGGTCTGAGTGTTACGCCAGTGTGATAGGACTATAGCAGACAGATCGTTGGATCATCTTAAAAACGACAGTTGGGCAACTCGTTCAACCTGGGCGCTGCATTCACACAACAAACACGCCAACCATGCGTATAGTTCCAGAATTGTGGCTGAGACAGTCACTGATCTATATAAAATATAATTATTATAAATCAGTGGGTACGGTCAGAATACGACTACTGGCAAAGCAAAGGCTGGCGGCCCGACGCGTACGGTGAAACACGTCGCCGATAAATGCGGGCGCGACTTCGTTCATCACCCAGAAACGAAATGCTTTTCCCAACCGAATTTAGGCCGGCTCCTTCCGTTGCGCATCAACACGCTGTTTCGGACGGACTTGTTTATTTCGCATACCTAGAACTTCTTTAAATCGTAGCTAAGCCCATGGGCGTCCGCGGGGGGAGGGGGCAAGGGGGCACCTGGATCTGGAATGTTTTTAACTTTACATCTTATAGAAATATATATATATTGTGTCTGTGTGGTAAGTAAACATTTGTCATGACCTGTGTCTGGTGGGGTGTCTGTGTGGTAAGTAAACATTTGTCATGACCTGCATCTGGTGGAGTGTCTGTGTGGTAAGTAAACATTTGTCATGACCTGTGTCTGGTGGGGTGTCTGTGTGGTAAGTAAATATTTGTCATGACCTGTGTCTGGTGGGGTGTCTGTGTGGTAAGTAAACGTTTGTCATGACCTGTGTCTGGTGGGGTGTCTGTGTGGTAAGTAAACGTTTGTCATGACCTGTGTCTGGTGGGGTGTCTGTGTGGTAAGTAAACATTTGTCATGACCTGTGTCTGGTGGGGTGTCTGTGTGGTAAGTAAACATTTGTCATGACCTGTGTCTGGTGGGGTGTCTGTGTGGTAAGTAAACATTTGTCATGACCTGTGTCTGGTGGGGTGTCTGTGTGGTAAGTAAACATTTGTCATGACCTGTGTCTGGTGGGGTGTCTGTGTGGTAAGTAAACATTTGTCATGACCTGTGTCTGGTGGGGTGTCTGTGTGGTAAGTAAACATTTGTCATGACCTGTGTCTGGTGGGGTGCCTGTGTGGTAAGTAAACGTTTGTCATGACCTGTGTCTGGTGGGGTATCTGTGTGGTAAGCTGTTGTGTTTAACGCCCACACAAAGGATGACTTGGTTTGCTAATGGTGCATTCTGAAGCAACAAAGAGATCAGCCTACTTTTTTGTATGTTGCTTCAATAAATGTGCCCAGCTATTCATCTTTTTTTTAAATAAAAAATACATTAAATGTAAAACAAAGCATGCCGAGAATTTTCTTTTGAATAAGTTGAAAAATATCTTACGATATGCAGAATAAGAGCATTACAGTAATTTACTGAAAAAAACACCGCAGTGACATAAAGGGAACATGGAAGGTCTTATATTCGGTAATCAAAAGAATTGCAGTCTATTTCCAGACCGTTCTGTAACTGAAAATAAAACAACAACCAACAAGACATTGCCAATGGTTTCAACGAATTCTTTGTCAACATTGGACCAAATCTCGCCAAAAAATATCAAACCACAGATAAATAAAGCAAGCGTTTATGACTATGCGAACACGGAGGCATCCATGTATCTTCCCCCACTTTTTTATATGATTTTATTTCCGTCCACAGTAAGAGTACACAGTAAAATAATAAACGTATAAACCCAAATAAGCCCGTTTATACTGACAGTAAAACGTAGCCGTACATATATGCTTATTGGGAATACAATAGATAGACCAAATGGTGGCAGCTGGGGTATATGATGCGGATATGCAACCACAGAACACGTTTACATAAATAAAATAACAAATACACTTAAGCAGCATAAACATTAACTAAGCACAGTAATTAAAGCATAGTTGTTGTTGAAATTAAGCAAACTCGCCTTGTTTCGGCATGACAAGCACATTAACAAGATCTTGCTCAGGAAAATTTACCAGCTGAAATCGCTTACGCTTGATCCACCACCTAAGTTTAGAGTCGGCAGCGTTAGTGTCGGCATGTGGCTGTGATAGCTGAACAGTGATTTTGTCGTACTTCGCCTCTGATATGACTAGAATTCCGTGATGACAACAAACTGGCTGGTACCTCTGACATATGAGATATGATTACTAGCCACACTGCTCTTTTAGTAAGACTATCAATATTCCTTTTGAAAAATATACCATCGTATACCATTGTGTTTTAAAACAGGCAAACCATGGTATTCCATACTTTTACCCTACACAACATATGAAAAAGCTTGGTGTACCACAGTTTACCATGTAATGTCATGGTATACCATGTAATATAACGATATACCATGGTATACCATGTACTTCCATGATATATTTTCACAAGGGATGATTTGGCTGAGAGACTTAGTATATAAGCTAAACAGAACAGGGTCAAGGACGGATCCTTGCAGCACTCCGAATGGAAGGTGTTGTGGGCAAGATAATGTGCCAAATATGTTAATGCTTTGGTGTCTGTCTGAAAAATATGATTTAAACCACCTAAGAACTGTGCCAGAAATGCCAAAATGTCTCTGAAGGCGTTGTAAAGGATTGGATGATCAATCGTATCGAGAGCAGCTGAGAGATCTAGTAAAGTGAGTGTTGTGACTTTGCCATTGTCCATGTTGTCAACTATAATCATTGTGTACCTTGAGAAGAGCTGCTTCGGTAGAGTGGAATCGTTTATATGCAGACTGTAGATCATTTGATAGGTGATACCATGTAATACCACAAAATACCATGGTATACTACGTAATTCCATGGTATAAATTCACAATGGCGGTCTTAGTCAGGTTATACGTAAACTAAATCAACCATTCATTCTAAAGCAAAGAATAACAGTAAGATGCAGTATGTATCAAAATGTGCTTCGCGGAGTTGTAGAACAAACGCGCGGGAACTCTGGACGTCTGCTTGCGACGTTTTGCGTGCGTACGTTAGAAAGCAACGTTTTCACCAGCAAATGGTTTCTATGAATTTCGAACGTCGATTGTTCTTTGACGCAAATCAAACAAATAGCCAATGAAATCCGTCGATATCGTTACGTCACGGCGTGGTAACTGGCAGCAATCATTTACAAGCTAGATTTCAAGCAAACCGGACGCCTTTTGAACTGTCTGCGAACAGGAATGCTCGAAGGCGTCTTGACGCGTTATCTTCTAACGGAGACCAAACTTACGGATCTGTGGACATTACTCACGATGGATCAATATTATAATTGGTATGTTTAACTAGCATTGACTGTTCTTCTGCCCTAAATATGTGACGGGTATTTGCACTGTATTTTTGTGTTCGTCTACCGACCCGCCTGTATGCTTAGCACGTTGAGACTACGCGGAATATAGGAAGTAGTACTAGTGGTAGTGGTAGCGGTAGCGGTAGCGGTAGCGGTACCGGTAGGTGGTAGTGGTAGTTGTAGCGGTAGTGGTAGTGGTAGTGGAAGTGGTAGCGGTAGCGGTAGGTGGTAGCGGTAGCGGTAGCGGTAGCGGTAGTGGTAGTGGTAGCGGTAGTGGTAGCGGTAGCGGTAGCGGTAGTGGTAGTGGTAGTGGTAGTGGTAGTGGTAGTGGTAGCGGTAGCGGTAGCGGTAGCGGTAGCGGTAGCGGTAGTGGTAGGTGGTAGTGGTAGTGGTAGTGGTGGTGGTGGTGGTGGTAGTGGTAGTGGTAGTAGTAGTAGTAGTAGTACGCTTGACGATTTAATTAGAGAATAAATCTTGTTATTGTTTTTTTATTGTTGATTAGTTGGTGGCATACGTTACAACGAAGAGTGGACAGTCTCGGGGAAAGTTTCAAGTCGTGGATTGGACGACATAACCCGCGCGATGATGTCGAACTCTACGTGAAGTGAAGACAAACTTAAACTGTGTCTGCCTACGGGTTCACAACGCAAACATTGCAATAGTTCCTGGGGTCGGTGGAACACCTCGTTCACGACTAGGCACTGGGTCTGAGAGGAAATATTATGACGTCGTCTTCAATCGCAACAGATGATCACACGGCTACCGGAAGTGACGCGTGAAGACACTGCACGGTTGTGGGTGTCCTACACTGCTACAGTCAAGACTACCCGTCGAGAGGGACTCCCACTACTCCGAGGTATGCATAACATAGCCCTCCGAAGTTTGTAAGCATAGGCCTGCCTGTGTTCAAGATGTTGATGTTAGTGTTATTGAAGTGTAGGCATGTAGCCCATGTAACCGGTAAAGTTATTTAAAAGGTAATCGATTAATCATCGGTGATTTTTTTATTTCAGGTGCCTCACGCGTGCTTCCGGTTTGACCGGTCACTGCTGCTGTTGAAGACGACACGACACGTTGGTAGTAAAGTTCACTTTTATTTCTTTATCCTTTTAATTTTGTGACGAGGAGTTGCCCCGGGGGACCGGGGAACCTCCGGGGAGATGCACACGTGTACGGTGTTACCGAGTATTTATGATTTATCCAGACGACGACTGCGGTGGACGTGACATGTTGCTGATTTTAGTTTTATTTATTATATATTATTTTAGGTTTGGTAATATTAAATTTGCTCAGTGCCTAGTTCGTGTTTGGGAAGATTTCAAGCGCGAGCGAGCGATCGAGATATACTGATCGGCAAATGTCACCAGCTACGTTATCACCGACAAGGGCGAACGCCACCCGAAACACCCATCGTCGACACCGACCGAGGCGCTGGTTCTTCAACTATCCAACGTCATCGGATCCATCTACCGTGGCCGTCGGTAAACGCACTCGGACGGTGAACGTTGCGCGATTGACGCCGATCGAGGCGAAGATCATCTATCGTGGCCGCTGATGAACGGTCTCGGATGAACTGGCGAACGTCACAAAACGTCCGACGTCAACGCCGATCGCGGCGCTCGTTCGTAGGAAACATCAAGCGTACTTGAACAATACACCACGAGAACGTTATATTATCCGGTGAATCTGCTCGCTTCGTCTTTGCTCGCTCATTTAATAAAGTTCTGCTTGATTATCCTTTAATAAAGTTGTTGTCGTACCTCTAGTCCTCTACACCAATGGTTCTGTCATACACCTTCAATTTATCTCTATATCGGCCTAAATAGTATGTTACCCAACGAAAACTGGCCCACTAAAAACGTTAAATTTATAGACAGTTGAAACTGTGTATTCAGTGGCCATAGTAAATAATCAACAAGAAATACTGTCATCCAGTTCGTACTGTTCGAACCCTTCGTGAATCGCGGCCCCTGTTTCGTTAGATGTTTGTGCAGTCTGAGCTGAGGGCCTCTTTGACCGACCACCTGCATGTAAAGGGCCCTTATGTACACGAATTGTGTCGGAACCGGGGAGGGGCAGTCCGAAATAGTGCGTGCGTGCGTGCGTGCGTGCGTGCGTGCGTGCGTGCGTGCGTGCGTGCGTGCGTGCGTGCGTGCGTGCGTGCGTGCGTGCTTGCGTGCGTGTTGGCTCCCAATATGCTGCTGGAACCAACTTCGGCCCATTCCCAAAACACTTATCAAAACTGGTTTCTCGAGATAGATAAAAGACATATCCCAACAGTTTTAAATTATTTTATATTTACACAGTCTATGCACACACACACTCTCTATGCCGTGCCCCCCCCCCCGTGCAGACAGCTGTGCTCTCCGCGCGACTTGATAATCACCAGAATTTTTTTTACCGGTAGTCACCGTAGTGTATAATTGCATATTATTTGTGGGGACAAAGGTAATCAGTATAGCAATAGGGCATAGTCAAATGCATGGGCGTCCGCCGGGGAGGGGGTGGGTGGGGCAAGGGGAGCATTTGTCCCCTTGAATCTGGAATTTGTTGACATATATTCGTGAGTTAAAAGTATATATTAATTATACATATATATATATATATGTTAATTTTACACACGCACACGCACGCACGCACGCACGCACGCACGCACACAATATCTGGTATATTTAATTACTGTGTCTATACTTTATGTCCCCAAATTTCTTGCCCCTCCCTAGAAAAATTCCTGCGGACGCCACTGGCTAGGCCTATTATTATATGTAATTCCATACGTTGCACAGGCATACATACTAATTAATGCAAGTGTCAATTTGTGCAGTTAAGAGGAGATCAAATTAAGGTATTTAAGATATTGAATGGATATTAAAATATAGATAGAAATGTGGTTTTCTTACTCAAGAAAGATAATAGAACTAGAGGACATGAGGTAACATTAGTACAGGATCATCCTCGCAGAGGATAATCAATGAATGGAACAAATTATCTACAGACTGTGTAACTACTAGTAGCGTGAATATGTCTAAAAATAAGGTTGACACATATCTCAGGAGGGCGGATTACACATAGATAAAAAATGTTGGACTCTCGATAAGCTAATGGCTTCCATGTCCACTTGCCATCTGGTCTGTGCCTTTGCCTTGGATAGCAATCTTGTTAAATCTTGTTAAAGAGTGTTATGAATAAAATAATGCGATCATTTTATAATGTTACAACTTTGTGTAGGTATTTTACTTATATGTTTAATAATAATAAATCTGGTAAGGTTCAAAATAGTGGATATCCAAAAATGGCAAATACTGTATGAGTTTGCGATTGGATAAATCAGTTGAAGATGCAGTTATAATGCTTGTTGAAGCATTAAGTAATTTAATAGTTTACAAATGTCTTGAATTTTCGCAAAATGAATTTGAAATCAGACAAGGAAAAAACAAATTGAGGAGGCATCTTTAATTATACATAATTCAGTCATCAAAAGATCACATTGTAGTAAAGTCAACTGTGTACACCATTTCCCAAGTACACCACTGTCGTGCATAAATATTTATGGCTGAAATTTATCAATGTAAATAGGCCAATGGAGGTCAAATTATCAGGTCACTGTAAGATCAGTATTATTGTCAACAATTAGGTCATTAATGGGTATTACGGTCAATATGTATAGACATTCTACCTTACACTCTTCCCTCAACTTACTTAGTGAGGGCATTATATATATAAATTGGTCAATGGTCATTGTAGGTCAAGTAGGTAGGCCATTGCGAGGTCATGTCAAGTTCACATATTATTAGGTCAACATTTTAAGGTCTTAAAAAAACTTTATTCCACCTCAGTGCCTTCATTAGTACACATGACTTTACATTACATTACATTTGCCCTTACATTTAGTGGCCGTGCAGCCCACAAAGTGCCACATCACAAGAAACTGACTCTATTCCTAATATGCTAAAAATGTCCCGTTTTGTGACACTAAAAAGTTGAATAACTTTGCAAATAATAGATATTAAAAAAAATAAAAAGGGTTATAAACTGCATGGTATACTTTATATTTAAATTCTTACACAGCAGTGTTTAAATGATTATAGAACAATTTTAATGTGTTTTGCGATATACTTACCTTTGTCACTTACATGCAACGCAAAAGTCGGCACTTTCTAGTCACTCTCCGTCTGTGTACCTTTATATGCGTCTCCATTTGAAACGCATCCTGTCTAAAAAGGACTGCGAACTATCCAGAGAAATTTCAGATAATAAAATCAGAAAGATCACGAGATCACGAAAACGCAACAATACGTCAGATTACTTCAAAGATTGATGACGACATAATTTTTGCATGTACCAGTGGTGCCACCTGACGACGGTAACAGTCAAAACACGCTGCTTGTTGCCAGACTCTATTCTCGGCGGATTCACGAAGCAGGGTCGTGCCATTTTTACAAAAAGGGGTGCATCTAGCTGAAACGAACAAGGAAATTTGTAAAACATACTAATAATTGTAGACATGTGCAGCAAATTCAACGTGGATTCAAACATCCAGAAACATAATGTTTTTCGCAAAACGTTTTATTATACACTTTAGGGAGTTTGATGTAATTAGTGTTCATTTGAGTCTCACTCTTCCTTTGCTCATTCGATCGTCGATGCGTCAAACGAGTTAAGACAAATTGTCAAGTATTTTGAGTTTGTTTCAAGCTAATCAAGATATTTTGTTCATTACTTCGTGGGATTGATACTATTAAGAAGGCCAAGCATGCATACAACAGTTGTCCCCGTTGTTATGTTGCTCTGTGTCGTCAGTTTTGTCGAAGTTCTGACCGACGACGGTAAGTGAAAACAGGAGACCAATCGGGTTCTCTGAATCGGGTATGGAATCTTACTGCACCTCAACACACATCGCATTTTGGTAGTTGGAGAACAGACAACAGCATTATTATACTGCATGGTAGGGATGTTAATGAACATTTTCGTTTATACTTTTGTCATATGACTTCAACTATGAGAAATTGAATTGTAAAAAAAAATTAAAGTCGGTAAATTTGGTACTTTTCGAGTTATGAATTTTTTAGCATGTCAAATTTACCATTTTATATATATATATATATATATATATATATATATATATATATATATACATATATATATACATATATATATACATATATATATATACATATATATATATACATATATATATATACATATATATATATATATATATATATATATATATATATATATATATATATATATATATATATATATATATATATATACTAAACTAGCTTTAGGCATACACATATTATACCAGCCATATAGGGAAGCATATAGCATAGTTCTGCCTAAATGAAATAGAAGCAATTTTTAAATCAACACATGTTTACAAAACTAGACATCGCTGGAAGAGGTGGAGCTTTAAAATGTCAGTGCTTGTCACTTATAAACAACTTCCATGGCATATGACAATTCAATTAGCCAGCACACCACCCTGCACCCGGTTTATGGCATTTTGTGAGGTTCCAAGTTGGCTGGCTCCGAAAACATTTTAAAAATGCATCACACTCGCCTATACAGTAACAACCTAGAAGAATAGTCGGTAGGTGGCCTACTTGCGTAGGGCTAGGCAAGAGGTTGATTTTTCTAATGAAAGGCAAGGATCGACCCCACCGAAAACTAACTCGTCTAGGCTATTTCGAACATTATTCGTGTATATAATCATTATTATACTTGTTAAAGGTTTACAGTTAATGTATTATTTGTTACAGACATTTCAACGCTTCAGTGTTACAAATGTGCCAATGTCAAATTGGACAACCCAATACTGAAGAAGTTCTTCAGTGGTGAATCTGACCAGTGGTGTGAGCATCCGTCCATTGATGATGCTACAGAGACATGTCCATCCAGGACTGACTATATGTGTGGCTACTTCGAAGGAAGCATCTCCTTCCATGTACCATTAGGTTTGTATAGATGCATTTAACACACACAGTCTCACACACACACACACACGCACACACGCACACACGCACACACGCACACACGCACACACGCACACACACACACACATGTACACACCAACACCACCAATACCACACCACCACAACCACCACCTGCCAATATTCCCACCGTGTTGCTGTATTTGTCAGTTACTTCAGTGTCCATGTTTCAGTTGGAACCTCAAAAGTGACAGTTGAATCGCGAGGTTGCACGAAGGTTGACACAAACACAGGTTTGAACAAATGCAACCCAATTGGCAGTGACAGCGAGAGAAAGTTTGCTGGAGAAGTTCTCAGCGTGCTCAGTGAAGTAAGCGATATGGAGGTGGACGGCAAGGTGTGTGCCTGCGGAACAGACCTTTGTGACGCTAACTGCAGTGGAGTAGCCATTGGCACACTCTGGTACGTACTGCACAATAATAGGGCAAATAATAGTATTTTTCATGGAATACACAATTAGCTATACTTGTTACATTTCCAGAGAGAAAAGGAGGTCGTTATGCAAATATTATGATGTGCACTGTATTGAGGTGAGGAGTGAGGAATTTGCCTTTTTTGAAACAGGAAATCAGTGTCCATCAGTCCCTGTGTTGTCGTTACAGCCTGTCTCTTCCACTGACTGTTGTCTATCTCTTCAACTGACTGTTGTTGTTACGGTCTGTCTCTTCCACTGACTGTGTTGTTGTTACAGCCTGTCTCTTCTATTGACTGTGTTGTCGTTACAACCTGTCACTTCCACTGACTGTTGTTGTTACAGCCTGTCACTTCCACTGACTTGTTGTTACAGCCTGTCACTTCCACTGACTTGTTGTTACAGCCTGTCACTTCCACTGACTGTTGTCGATACAGTCTGTCTCTTCCACTAATTCTGTTGTTACAGCCTGTCACTTCCAGTGACTATTGTCGATACAGTCTGTCTCTTCCACTGATTCTGTTGTTGTTACAGCCTGTCACTTCCACTGACTGTTGTCGATACAGTCTGTCTCTTCCACTGATTCTGTTGTTGTTAAGCCTGTCACTTCCAGTGACTGTTGTCGATACAGTTTGTCTCTTCCACTGATTCTGTTATTGGTACAGCCTGTTTCTGACAATGACTATGTTGTTGTTGCAGCCTGTCTGTTCTAATGACTGTTGTTGTTGCAGCCTGTCTCTTCCATGGACTCGGTTATCTTCCTACTTTAATGATTCTAAACTTCTTTTTAAAAATCAGTGTGGTTTCAGACCTAAACACTCAACTGAGTATGCTGCGCTTGAACTAGTAGATAATAGTAAAGTGCCAATTAATGTATTTCTCTATTTCTCAAAGCCTTTGATACTGTTAACCATATTATTTCATAAAAGTGAAACCATACAAAGGCATTTTGAGGGCCTTTGCACCTATAAGAGTACTTGAAAAGTAACCATTTGCAACCGTATTCAAGAATATCATGCAAGTTGTTAACTAAATATTCCTTTTTGGAATCCGAAATTGTTTTTGCATGGGCAGCGCCATATTTGTTCAGAATCCTATTTCCCACAAGTCCAACTTTAAACGCCTGATTATAGATGATTTTAGTCACATACTTGCCACTAAATTTGGACATGCTGTTTGTGTGTCCATTCGTTCATTGTTTACCAACTGCCTAGCGGTTGGTAAACAATGACAGTTCACTTGGTCGAGTGTTTGCGTTGTGTCATAGCTTTCGGCTGAAGTACCTGCTGGAAAGTTGTCGATACCGCTTCAGGTCGACATTTTGAAGGATCTTGACCCATTAGTTGATCATGAAAATATATCGGCTTCAAAACACAACTCTACAAAATGGGCCAAACAAAGTCTAGCATATCGCATGGGCTTCCAACCAGCCTGCATGCAATTGTGAATTCATTGCTTTACTACTGTCTATTTTTCCAGAGGAAATAAAAAAGACAATTGTATACCTCACTGAATCATGTTTACATCCGAATGCTGCACAGTACAGCATTGTAAGAGTTTTTGTTATGTGTATATCCAATATAAAATCAAATAAAAATTAAACTGCACATCTCAACCACGTTAAAAATACATGTCACAGCGGCACAGCCTATGTCATTGGATTTGAGGGGCTGCTCGCTGCTGATTGGTCAAAATTGTGAACATTGATGAATATGTCAGCCTCCACGAAAAATTACACACCAGAACTCTTGATTATAGTTGGAAATGGTTAGATTTTAGGCACTCTTATAGGTGCAAAGGCCGAAAACGATGCCTTTGGTTTCACTTTAAATAAATTAAGGTACTGTGGCATGGATGGTACTACTCTACTTTTATTTGAAAATATTTAAATAACTGATGTTAAAATTGAAGAAATGCATTCAAAAATCGTCCCAATAGAAATTGAAGTACCACAAGGTTCAATTCTTCGACCTTTATTGTTTATTATTTACATAAATGATTTTCACGTCAGTAAAATGTTAAGTTTCATTTGTATGCTGATGATACAACACTGTCTATTACATTAAAACATTTTAGTGATAGCACACAGAATAAAATTATAGAATCATTACTAAATTATGAACTCCTTAAAATTATTGAATGGTTAAGCATTAGTCAAAAGCAAAATCACCATAATTAATAAAATATACACATTGTATGGATGGATACATACTGTATGTACTTGTGTTGTGCACACACACACGCGTGCACATACACACACATACAAATATGTATGTATAATCTCATTTGGGGGTCAAATAAAACTTCTTGTTCTTGCCTCTACCATGAACTGATATTGTTACAGGCTGTCTCTTAAACTGACTGTGTTGTCGTTACAGCCTGGCTCTTCCACTGACTATGTTGTTGTTGCAACCTGACTCTTCCACTGACTATGTTGTTACAACCTGTCTGTTCCACTGACTGTGTTGTTGTTAAGCCTGTCTCTTCCATTGACTGTGTTGTTGTTACTGTCTCTTAAACTGACTGGGTTGTTGTTACAGCCTGTGTCTTCAACTGACTATGTTGTTGTTACAACCTGTCTCTTTAACTGACTGTGTTGTTGTTACAACCTGTCTCTTCATCTGACTGTTGTTGTCACAGCCTGTCTCTTAAACTGACTGTGTTGTTGTTACAACCTGTCTCTTTAACTGACTGTGTTGTTGTTACAACCTGTCTCTTCATCTGACTGTTGTTGTTATAGCCTGTGCCACTGACTGTGTTGTCGTTGCAGCCTGTCTCTTCCACTGACTGTGTTATTGTTACAGCCTGTTCCACTGACTGTGTTGTCGTTGCAGCCTGTCTCTTCCTGTGGCCATTGTGCTTGGCATTTTGAATGTTATCATTGGTCTCTTACTGATCACCTGCTGCTGCTGCTGCTGCTGTTGCTGTGTTTGCTGCAAGAATCACCGCCCTGCAGCCATCACAGGTAAAGGAAATCATTGAAAATCATTATATAACATTTGTCGTGGAATATGGTATATCCTATGGAAAATAAAACAGTCCTAGAATTTAGCAAAAATAAAACTGCTGATATTAATAGAAACAGCAACAAGAATAGATGTGTTGGAAATATATAGGTTGTCAAAAGATAGGTGGTGTTGCACTGAAAATTGCATTGTTTTGGTTTAGAAAAGCAGGTTTTAATAGCTGTATAAGATTGTGATCCTAGTCATAGTATCATGTATATTCCAAATCTTATGGTTTACCTGTCACTCTTGGGTTTTATTCAATTTGACGTCACCATTCTTACATATGTGCACTACTCAGTGTTGGTCAGCCTTGGTGTCAGTTACATAGTAACTGAAATTGAAGCGTCAATTCCAGAATTGGAATTGGTGTTTTGTTTTTAAAAGTAATTGGAATTGATGAAAATGTAATTGGTATTTTCAATTACATTTTCAATTACATCATATGACTGTTTAAATCTTGAAAATTATTTGCTATGCATAATCGATAAAATATAATATGTTGCAAATCTTATTTGTTTGCCATTATGTACCATAATATGCAGACACTAAATAAAGCTACTATTAGTTCCATTTGGAATTGGTATGTGTAATTGGTAATGGTATGGGTTTTATATAATGAAATTATGTAATTGGAATGTATGTGGTATACATTATTGTTCAATAAAAATGCTGAAGCCAGAAACATTGTAGTAAGACAATGTGGTGAATTGTCTTCATTTCACAATATTGAGTAAAATAATTGTTGATTTCCAATTCATGGTAAATTTTATATTACCAGCAGAACCATCATGTAAACCCAAACATTGCACAAAACCAAAATGTTATGATTAGTCGCATGCATTTTGTTTGTTTATCTCTCTCCAGGAAAATAAGAGGAAATCAATTAGAAATGTTTTTACGATTATGAAAATATTGAAATATTTTTCTCACTTATGTTAACGAAGGTAGAAGAAGGCTCCGTGTAGTGTTAGTGAAGGAACAGTGTAGATAAGAAGGACTCATTCTCACAAAGAACGATAAATGAATGGAACAAAGTATCTGTTGATAGTGTTAATGCGAGTGGGAATATGTTTAGAAACAAAACCTCATAATGGCAGGTTACGTACAAATGAAACTTGCCATCTGAAGTTTTTGCTTTGCAAAGCAATGTTGTTAAATCTGGTTTATCTATTGTAAATATAAATCTATTGTAAAGTTAGCTGAACATGTTTGTATGGTGTGTTTACAGTGAACACTGACCCTCAAGTCACTGTGATATCGCTGCCTCAAGTATCCACCAGTGGTAAATCTGTTCCTCCATACCGTCGACTGGAGGAGCCAACCTTCAAGTAGCTGAGACTCAGTCTACAATGAATGGCAGACATAGTTCTCTCACCTACTTAATGCACCATGTCTGGCCTCGTAGTGTGGCTTTGCTTCTCTTCAAAAGGCATATTTTGTTACTTTAGATACTTAATTCTGAGCTGTTCCTTTTAGTTGTCTTCTTCCCTTGACTTCAGCCATTGTTGAAGCTGCTCCGCCCTTGACAGTCCTCTGTCTCAGCTTGTAGTCAGCTCTCCTGGGATGTCCTCAAGGTCGTTTTTCTTGGAATGATGTCTAGTAGTTACAGGAGAGTTGATCTGGTTGTCTAATAATATGTCCATACCATCGTAGCTGTTGTCACTTTACAACTCCTTTTAGGACGTCTTCTGCTTACTGTGCTGTGTTATTTCAAGTACCTCTTTGTGACATCTTGTGTGTATGCTATTCTCAAGATCTGAAAGCTATTCATTTGAAATGCCTGTTTCCTTTTTTCCACTGCTTTATTTAATGCATTATTTATTTAATTCACAACTGTAATTATCGATAGGAAATACCGCTATTCTCATAAAATGGGTTTATGTTATAAAATGGGTTTATGTGTTTGTTATTACACAGTTTGTGTTGTGTGCTTTGTGTTTCGTATGCACCTGCATGCAGTGTGTTTTTTTAGGCAGAATTTTTTTTCTGTTAATTTATTGTCAAACATTGAACGACACTTGAGATTATTTGTATCATTACAACTGAATAAACCTTATGTTGTTATTAAGTAAGGTTATAATTTATTTGCATTGATAAACTTTAATAAAGTGCCATAATTTATTTATAAAGTATTACCATTACTATGAACTACTGATGCAGTTTTGGTTGAGTACATTGGAATTGAATTTTGTTTTATTAGCCTTAAGTATGTGTTTAAATACTGTAGTCTTGTGTGAATAAAACGACTACATTTTTGCCAGTATTATTTTGTTGCTGTGGTTGTGAAGATTAAATTACTGCTTTACTGCACCTTAAATTCACATACACCTTTATTATGTATGCATTTGTAGTGAGGAAAGCAGATGCTGTGGATATTCTAGCTAGTTGTTTTATAAATCATTCTACATAATATGTGCTCTGCTTTTTGTGATACCAGGATTTTCACAATAAAACTGTGTCTTTCTGAATTGTTTTGTGTTTTCTAGAGGTCCTTTAAGGGGTCGTCGAATATGTTTTCAAATTTCATAAATCATATAGCATTACGTACAACAACGAGCGAAATCAGTATTAATAATTTTGTATTGACGCTTGGCTATACAAGTTGTTTTAAAACTGTTTTTACAGTTGTATTAAAAGGCATTTCGTTCGCATTTCTGGTGCGTCTAGTGTTTTTTGTTTTAATATAACATTTATGTTTAATTATTTGAACAAATTGATGAGTACATAAATAAACTTCTTGTTATGGTTGAATATGGCTTGGCAAAATACGCATTATCTTATGTCTCACACCATGTAGTGGCAGGTGGGAGGTGGTTTGGCAGGGTGGGAGGTGGTTTGGCAGGGTGGGAGGTGGTCTGAACAAGTAATAAACACTACATATTTTTGGACTTCTGCAACCCCCCCCCCCCCAGTGGTTTCTATGTTTTTAAAGTATGAAGTTGGTATGCGCTGGGAATGAAACTGTAAAACCAACAAACTTTATAACTAAAGTGGTAACACGAAGGTATATATATATATATATATATATATATATCCTCGGGGGGTCGTTTGAAGCCCCCTTTTGAGAGAATTGGTTTTAATTGTAAAACTTCCCAGAATATCCGGCTGAATGTGTACACCCGAACCCCCATTTCAAAACCCTGAGTCTGAGAACAAGCCTGTATAAACTTGCATATATGATACATAGCCCCCCGCTAACTTGATATTCAAATCCTCTCATGCTATGAGTGAAATAGTCGGCGATGGGACAACCGTTAGTCACAGTGACAAACCCTAACGGGATCGACCACAGGATTCTGCCGCGAAAGACCAACTTAGCTATTGGTTAAATAGTCGGCGATGGGGCAGCAGTCGGTCACCGGGACAGGCCTTAACCGGATCAACCATAATCTGGACTTGAGGTCCACCGACATATATTCAATCCGTAACTAACTGTCTACGCCAAGCGAAACGTCACCACTATTCCAACAAAGTTGTTGCGTCAAACCAGAAGAAGCTGTATGACATAGTGCAAACTTTAATGCACAATCGGGTTGCCGTGCCACTACCAATCCACCACTGTCCAGGGGTTCTGGCTGAAGTATTCTGGAACTACTTCCAAGACAATGGAGATGAAACAGATCACTAGGCCTATTTAAAGTTTGTATGCGACATAACACAAGATAAGCAAAGCAATATTAACATAGCACTCCTGCATGTTATCTTTTCACTGACAGGCTTTTCGGCAGGATGTTTCCCCAGAGTCGCCCGTATATCTACAGTCTTGTCTGTGGACTGCTTTTCTGATGCAGTGGTAGCACACAAATCCTGCCTCCCTGCACGTACTTCTCAAGTACATAGCACTCGAAATCAAGGTTAAAATTGTAAAACAGATTGGCAAAGCTATATGTTGGCATAGTTAATAATCTGAGGCATTTCTTTAGCCAGAGAGTCGTTAATCTATGGAATTCTCTTCCGGACACCGTCATCACAGCACCGTCAGTGAATACGCTCAAAAATCGCTTTGACAAACACTGGCGAAACCAGGCAATCAAATATGACTACAAAGCCAAACTAAGGCAAGCCAAGAGCGGTACATAGGCATATTTTGCATGAAGACCGAATAGGATATGTATGTATGTAAGCAGTGAGATGGAAGTCATCCATTGGACAGCCTATCACTGCATGGAGTCTGTACTTTGGCGCTGAGGCCGTTGAACATTCTACGTTCGCCGAGAAAGAGAAAGTTTGAACATTGGATGCTGCTAGAAACTTTGGCAGTATTCTCTCTGACGCTGTCGGTGATTAACGTTTGATTGTAAAAACAATGGACACTGTTGCCATGGTGATTATTACGTTGGTGTACTTGAACAATACACCACGAGAACGTTATATTATCCGGTGACTCTGCTTCGTCTTTGCTCGCTCATTTAATAATAATAATAATAATAATAATGTTTTATTTCAGGCAAGAGCCCATAATATTATAAATACATACAGGTTAAAAAAAACATACATATACACACATAATGAACAATAGAGGTACATGTAGCTAATAAAGTTCTGCTTGATTATCCTTTAATAAAGTTGTTGTCGTACCTCTAGTCCTCTACACCAATGGTTCTGTCATATACCTTCAATGTATCTCTTTATCGGAATACATAATATGTTACCAAATGAAAACTGGCCCATTAAAAAATTAAAGTTAAATTTATAGACAGTTGAAACTATATGTTCAGTGGCCATCGTATAAAATCAGCAACAGAGACTGTCATCCAGTTACAAATCCCAAAGAATATTACACATGTCAGAACATTTCCGATTCATGTTGTTGATTTATTACGATATATTATTTTACAATAATACCCCGCGCGTTGACCAGGTTCCGGTTTTTATTTCCCAGTGGTCGGATTCACTGGGAGTTCGTACTGTTCGAACCCTTCGTGAATACGGCCCCTGTTTCGTTAGATGTTTGTGCAGTCTGAGCTGAGGGCCTCTTTGACCGAACACCTGCCTGTAAAGGGCCCTTATGTACACGAATTGTGTCAGAACCGGGGAGGGGCAGTCCGAAATAGTGCGTGCGAGCGTGCGTGCGTGCGTGTTGGCCCCCAATATGCTGCAGGATCCAACTTCGGCCCCTTCCCAAAACACTGATCAAAAACTGGTCTCTCGAGATAGATAAAAGACATATATCCCAATTCATTCGTTTGTGATCCCAGCAGACCAGAGACAAAAGCAGAAAAAAACAGTTGCCGAGAGAAAACCGCAGTAAGCAACCGCGGAACACGCAGATGCGAGGAACCATCGCTGGCCAGGGGATCGATGCCGCAGGAGTTACCATGGTGCCTCCTCCCGACAGAGACTTCTTTATATTATGCCGAGTTCGTAAATCGGACGGGGTCAGTGAAGTCGGTGATTACATCATACGAAAAGGAGTGAAATTCCGTAAACTAACAAAAGCCAGCAATGACTATGCAAAACTGAACTCCTTCAAATTAATAATCTCTGTTGATGACTTAAACAAAGTGAAAGACCCTCTACTCTGGCCCAAGGGTTGGAATGTAAGGAGATGGTATGTTAAAACAAAGAGTGAATCCATCAGGAATAACGATGTTGTATCACTGTGTGAATCTTTGCAATAACGTTCAATGCTCCACCGACTAACCATATACAGCCACTGTCTATTATTAGTTATAACTGTAAACATTTTAGAGACAGGGGTCCGAAATTGGATTTTATATACAATATTAGTAAAGAATGTGATCTGTTACTTATGCAAGAACATTGTCTATATAAAAGCGAATTAGACAAGATGTGCAAATTAGGTGACAGTATGGAGTTCCATGGATTAATGTATTGCCAGGGAAGGACGCTCATACGACGGATGTGCAATCCTGTGGAAGTCTGCAGTGAAAGAGCTTAAATGCAATCACGTGAGGTTGTGTGGGATTATAATTCAAATTAACAACTGTGAAATCATGTGCCTTAATGTATACATGCCGTGCGATGGCTGGTCGGAAGACGATAAGTTTGCGGAATATATGGATGTGTTAGGTGAATACAGCAGTTAATACACACGTACAACCCCGCTCACGTTATATACGGGGGAGACATAAATACAGATTTAACTAGGAATACGCTTCACGCATATGCATTAAGGAATTTTATATCGGACTTTAATCTTACGGTAAGTATATATGCTCCAGATGCGCAAGTGACATATATTTATATCAGTCCAAACGGTTTGACCTCCAGAATGGATAATTTTTAACCACGGTAAATTTAGGACAGAAGGTACTCGAATGTGCTATTATAGTCAACTTGTTGTTTTCTGACCATGTACCACTTAAAGTTAGGTTGTATGTAGACCACATGTTCGAAAGGAACTATTGTCGCAAACTAGCATGGCATAAAGCCAGTACTGAACTCATTAACGAATACAGTAGTGGTCTTGAGTGTAAACTCTCCATGTTACAATACGACGAAGAGGCTTTGCTGTGTAAGAATGTAATGTGTAAAAACATGATAACGAATTATCTAGAGTATACAATGACATACTAAATATGTGTATAGAATCGTCAGAATGTATACCTACCACCTGTCCTAAAAACAACCTTAATTCATGAGGCTATATTTTGGCATCGACAGTGGTGACCTGTGGGAAAGCCACAGGGTGATATTACATAAATGAGACGTATAACAACTCGGTATCATAGGGCTGTTAGACAAATTATGAGAGAGGATGACAGAATTCATACTACTAAGATGGCTGAAGCCATTAGCAAAAATAGAAACCGGGACTTGTGGTCTGAGGTGCGCCGGATAAAGGGCCGAAATAAATTCTTGCCTTCAAGTATTGATGGTGTGGTGGGTGATGAAGAAATAGCACACATTTTTTTTTGATAATATAATCACCTCTACAACAGTGTGTCATATGATGTTGATGAGATGAATGTTATAAATACTGAGATTAACAAGCAGATTAAAGAAAATGTTGCGTATTATATATCAGTTTATGAGGTGTCCAGCGACTGAAGCTGGGTAAGTCGGATGGTGAAGAGGGTCTCAATTCTAAGCATACCATACATGGTCCGAAAATACTCTTTGTGCTGTTAGCATTAATTTTTAACAGTATGTTGGTACTTGGTTTTAGCCCCGATTCAATGTTACTGGGAACTATGGTTCCTATACCAAAATATAAGAGACAATTAGTATGTACATCCGACAATTTTAGAGCTATTACTCTTGGCAGCATTGTTGCCAAACTGTTTGATGTTGTTATACCATCTAAGGAACAAAATATTCTTGCAACATCGCATTTGCAATTTGGTTTTAAACAAAATATGTCCACTACTCAGTGCACATATGTTATGATGGAGACAAACAGTTATTATAATGCAAATGGCAGTAATGTGTATGCACTCATGTTAAATGCCAGCAAACCATTCGACAGGGTCAATTATTGTAATCTTTTTAGAGTACTTCTAAAACGCAAGGTGTCACCCCTGGTATTAAGATTGCTGCTGTATATGTATACTAAACAAAAACAAGTAAGATGGGGCTCCAGTATGTCATCCCAGTTTACCGCTTGTAACGGAGTCAAACAAGTAAGATGGGGCTCCAGTATGTCATCCCAGTTAACCGCTTGTAACGGAGTCAAACAAGGAGCAATCCTTTCTCCTATTCTCTTCTCCATATACATGGATGGATTGTTTGAACAGTTAGAAAAAAGTGGCGTGGGATGCTACATGGACAACCACTATACGGGTTGCATCGGATACGCAAATGATCTCATTTTGGTAACATCCACAAGATCTGGACTAAAGGATTTAATCGATATATGCGAAAAATATGCACTCGACTATTGTGTAAATTTTGTGATAAGAATGTGATACAATGTATGACGTTTCTGTGTATGACATTGGCCGTGTGGAAGGCTGGTTTGTCTAACGTAACAATATCAAATGTGAAAGTTTTATCGGAAATGTTAGACATCAGAAATGGTTTTAAGACGTGTAATATTTTAGACAATGATGATGATGCCAACTGTATTATTACGGACATTACTGCATTTTAAAGAATGTACAATTGCCATTTTTAACGTACGAAAATAAATATTTTATTCATATTTTATTTATAACTGAATCGGCCCGAAGCATTTTGAATCGGCGGCCGCCGATAAAAAACGCCTTAATTTCGAACACCGATAACACACCCACGTCTCGTAGGCATCTCTTGTTCTACCAGACGCATGATTTTCTCTCCGTCGATGTTGAAAAACATAGGTGATAGTAGACAACCTTCCCTGCTACCTTTCGAGAACAAACGTGTTTGATTGTTCAGCGCCTACTCGTACTAAATCAGTCGATTTAATATTTAGTTTTCGAACAAGCCACACCATATGTTTAGGTACACCACATTCCAGCAGGGATTCCCACATGGTCCAGTGACGGACGGCATCAAATGCATTGGTGTAGTCTCTGAACATCAGCCATAGCTCAAGTTCGATTTTAAAACTTTTTTTTGCTTTCTCTGTGATGCAACCAAGTACCAACATTGCATGTGTAAAACACATTCCTTGTTCAAACCCAAACCGCTCTTCACGTGCTGTTTCTTGTGTATAATATGACATTCTTGTCGTGAATATATCCAACAGTACCATGGATGCGTGACCATATCAGACTCTAAGTCCTGTGATTTGAACAGTTTTGTGTAATTGCTATTTTGGGTAATGTTATCATCCACGATACTATTCAGTCTGTTGGCAACTACCCAGTTCTCCAGATATTGTCAAGAATTTCCTTTATACAGTGGACTGTGCCGTCTCCTGCTTTGGGAGCTGATTTAATTTGGCCCAGACCGACTGCATTATTACTTTTGTTTGTTCTTATTTCTGATTTTAGCACTTCTGGTTCCATATCGCTGTCTGTTATTTCACATTCTGTTTTATCTACGAGTAATTGATCATCCCCGTAAAGATCATTGCAGTACTTTTGCCAATTCCTTTTGATTTTCTCCTTTTGATATAACATTCTTCTCATCTTTGATATCAAGTCCTGATTTCATCTACTTGTTTGCCACTTGGAATACATTTATGCTGTTATTGCTTTTGTCTGCATCTTCCGTTTTAATTGCTCCTTCGTCCACTTAGTCTGCTCCTTTACAGGCTTCTTTTACTGTTAACACATGCCTAGGTAATCCTTCTTTTGTGTTCGTCTATACTTCAATTCATTCTCTTCAATTAAGGGTGAGACTTACCTGCGTACATGATCCCCTTCGTTCAAGTAGAACATAGAGCTGACACGACATTTATCAAACGCATTCTATTATTGATTGATTGCTTCGTCTCTTTCCAGGTCGTTTCCTGCTTCTTCATTTCCTCGGCATATGACCCCCTCCATTTATTTGTTGGTCAGCCACGTTTTAATTTTTCCTTGGGGTTGCATTCTAGGACCAAACTTGTGACATTGGTGATTGGTTTCCGGAGGGTGTGTCGTGTCCATGTTCACTTCCTCTTTTCAATCTTTCTCCTGACGCTGTGTTGATATGTCCTAGAGCTCTTTCTTTGTGACCGTGCCTTGTCATTTAACTTCAAGAATGTAACTGAGACATTTTGGTTTTCTGGTTGTTGTCTTGGTTACTCTCCTTGTTTTCTGGTTGTTGTCTTGGTTACTCTCCACGTTTTCTGGTTGTTGTCTTGGTTACTCTCCATGTTTTCTGGTTGTTGCCTTGGTTACTCTCCGTGTGTTCTGGTTGTTGTTTTGGTTACTCTCCATGTTTTCGTGTTGTTGTCTTGGTTGCTCTCCATGTTTTCTGGTTGTTGTCTTGGTTACTCTCCATTCTCTACATTTTTATTAAAACATTTTGATCAATCTCAGCAGAAGCATCAAGAAATAGTTTTCGTAACTGCATCCTTATTATAAATTACTAATATTCCATCGAATACAAATAATTTCATTCAAAGACCAAATTTCTTGTATCTAACCTTTTTAAAGTCACTTAATTATTACCACTATATTAATGGATTCAATTTATTTACCTGTAATCATGATAATTCATAATTATTATCTATTAGTCATACACTTTTTATGAGTGCAAAACATCTCAATTATTTTTGCAATTACTGTGAACATCCCAAGTACACACGCATGAATTAGAGTAATTGTAATTAGATAGGCGCCGTGCTGGAGTAAAACCAAATATGTGATGTGCTTGATGAAGGTTCTCTGTCTGCATCATATGATCTTGTCTGGCCCTACAACAAGAATGTATTATTCCTATGTCAACACACCTAATAATATCAATGCTTATTTAGTAACAACCAACAAACTCACCAGCACCATGCTCTCTAATTGTTAATAACCAACACAATTACCAATACCATGCTGTCTACTTGCTACAGAAGTTAATTGCTTGTTGGTATCCTTCGGGGAAATATCCTTGCTAGTCCCGTCATATGACTTCGGGCAGTGGATCTCTCCCCAATCGAGCTTGATCTCCCCAAACAAGTCACGACCGAACAGCACTTGTCGACCGCCTTTGATAGCGTATAAGTCCAGCTTCACCTTCTGCTTCTTGTGCTTGACCTGGACACGAAGCTTTCCTCGGGGACAACTAACTCCCCCATGTAGTTTCGGAGAGCTACTGATGTAGGCTGGAGTTCATGCTTCTGGAACATTTCCTTGTACATATTATCTAGGATTACTAAGTATGCCGACGACACGAGTGGTCACCAAGTGCTGGTGTCACACCTGTCAAACAGGTTTAGTCTTTTATGGATACCGTTGAACTGGTTTATCTCGCAAATAGGAAATACAACTGTCAAGAGCCCCGACACATCTAATGCCACCTGTCAGCTTGACTGACCATACCAGTGTCATAAGACCACTGCAGACAGCTGGTTGGACTAGATGAGGTCCACGTGTATGATTGTGTAACACCAGTGTGATAGGACAATGGCGCACAGTTGCTTGGGCATGTACATGGTAGATATGCCACAATATTGGTTGTTTGATTGTTGGACACAATGTTTTATTTTTATTGCGCGTAAAAACTGTCACTGTTTTTCAAGGCATTTGCTAGTTTTTCCTATATGATCTATTTCGTCTTTTGGTGTTGCTATCGTTGTGATATCATCTGCATGTCGTACCAACATTGCATATGTAGAACCCATTCCTTGCTCAAACCCAAACTGTTCTTCACGTACTGCTTCTTGTGAATAATTTGACACTCTTCTCGTGGTTATATCCAACGGTTACTTACAGTTATTTATAAGACTTAAAGTCCTGTGTTTTATGCACCTGTCATGCCTGATGTTTTTCAGTTCGCTGGCCATATGTGCATGGAACTGTTCATTTAAACATAAGTACATATCAACAGGTAAAGAACATGCCAACATTATTATAAAACCTGCTCATTGAACAGATGCATCAATTTAACTAACTTTAATTCTAACAATACTAGAGACAGGTAATCCGATGAACATTATTTTGTGTGCTATGGTAGTACATTGTACTCGGTTAACCAAACATATGAAAATCTACGACTTTGAAACTATTTTTATTGTAATATACCTTATGCATAATACATGTGTACAAAAACATTTGGAAAAACATACCGTACAAAAAAATTCTGCAAACTTTGTTTTTTGGTACAAGTTGACCAGATGGAACTGTCTCGTTCTTTCTAGCCTTGCCCATATATTACTTCCACGCACGCGCTGGCAGCGCAGAGCGTCCAGCGGATCCCATATTGTATTCTTACCATCGTCCATGACTCACGCATGATCATCGACTATCAGGCGGGGTGAGAGCCCCACGTGTCCCTGCCGGAATGATCACGACATGGGTATGGATGGCGCGTGTTACGGGCGCTGCTCCCGCGCTTCGTTGCCATGGCAGTGGACCGCCCACCGACATTTGAGCCAACGAAACACTTGTTGAAGAAAGCCTAATAGGCTACATGGGCATAAAACCAAGCACATACATTAGTGACATACCAGCACATGTAGTAGCAAACCTTGAGTATACATTGGGTTTACGCGAGGCCCGTGTATGCTGCTACATTAGTTGCTTCAGAACAGCTGGGCATATTTCGTCCTGTGTTATTGAAATACTAGCCTTGGCTGTTTAATGATTGTCACCAAATATACAGACAAGTCCTAGTGAATCACATTCTACTATTGATTGAATTAAATCCAACCATATAACCCTGAATATTAACCTAAACTGCAACACAATGTGGAACAAGAAGTCACGATTTACACGTAAATATTCTACATATCGTGTGTACAAAAGATAATAAATCAAAAAGAAGACCATAAATAAAGGAAAACTACAAGTTATACGCTTATGTGACGCATAAATATAATCTTAACAATTAATCATTGACCCAAACGAGCACACGCACACGCACACGGGCGCGCGCCACACACAAACACTACGCACTCGCGCGCGAACACACACACACGCACAGCGCGAGACACACGCTCGCACGAACACACGCACGCATGCATACTTCAAAGCACAATAATACCTTTACGCTTAACATTAGTTTTGAAATCCAGTTAAACGTGTGTTTGCGGCATCACTAATACATATTTTTGTTACATCGGACCATTGTTGTCGATCTGGTCTAGGGTGAACAAAACGAATGTCATTCCTGTTGCGTCGTAAGTGATTGAAGTACGGCTTAAACTTCTTGAAAACACCCTCATTGTGCACTGAATGATCGGCTTAACACAAATCATGCTTTCATGCTCCTTCATCGCCACGCCAAATAAAAACGTTGGCTGGATATAATCCGGCCTATCTGGATCACTTTACGAGGTGATGCAGCTTTATGTAATAGAACGCTGCGTTACAACATGTCTAGTGCAGTGTGGTTGTTGCGGCAACAGCTTTCGCCCTAAAAACAAACTTTCCAAGGTTGTTCACCGTGAATGGTCCGCGCCACTCAACTACGAGTGGCTGCCGTTATTATTTGTAACATTAAACATCTCAGACACGGATAATATGCCAATGGGTTGTTATTATAGTTGTTGACAGCTGTAACTTAACCTTTATACACGCGTGCCTGTCGTCAGTTTGTGTCCCAGCTGCTCACTTTTTGCAATAATTTTCTAGCATTATTTTCAACTGTATATCCTTAAATTTATTTGTGTCCTGCTATTTTTATTTAATTTACTGTATAACATTCTACAGCGGATGTGTGAAGAATTTTAGTGGAATTGTGCATTTCATGGTAAAAGCATGAACACTGGTACAGTCATAGGTCGACCCATACCAATCATTTTTGGACGTGGGGTCATCGCGAAATAACCACGTGAAGTCCGCCGTCTTGGATTTTAAAATGGCCACCATACTAAATATATTCCATGATTTCTTAGCTTGCAGGTCACCCAGGAAGTTGATTTTAGCATCCAGTCCTACATTATTAAGGCCAAGGAATTCAATTATGCCACTAACATTTTAATAAGAGCAGCTATTTTGAATTGACCGCCATGCAAAATCCTTATTTTTCGCACAGATTCTCCTTAAATTTATGTATGCCGATTACACTATTACTATTGGCATCACACCAAATAAGTATTTGGATAAATTAACTTTTTTGCCATTAAAATAATATATATTTGAGTAATCACTATGTAATAATTATGCAATGGCTGCTATCTTGACATTTATTATTATGTTGGTGCTATCGAAATTCAAGACGGCATGACTATTTTGCAGAAAGTTTGGATTTTAATATGGCTGGCGAGAAGTTGAAGCCAATCTTTCATTAATATATAGAATATGTCACTGTGACTGACATTTGAAGAACATTTTGCACAAGAGATTATCAATATTCTAAGTCACTAAACGGAGTACAAACGAATTGCTAGAACACTTGTTTTTGAGTGAAATACCTAAGATTACACAAAACAGAAAATATTTTTTTGGGAAAAGACGCCACAGCTTAGTAAAAAAAGATGGCGGTCTTGCGTCAGTGTACGGTGACAAGGTCCGAGATGACCAGGATTAACTTTAAATTATGTGACCATGTAGTTCCAAACTTATAAGAAAACGAAAGGATTAAAACGTAGCAATTAGTGGCAACAAGTGGGAGGTGGATCAACATTGGTCGAACAGACGTCCTGTTGCATAGTTTATCATGTTGAGCCCACGGAGAAATTCGATAGGTGACTTTCTCACTGACGATGACAGCCGAGTGCATTGACACGTTCAGGTTTAGACGACATGTTACTTGCAGCCTTGTAGCACAGCGCATAAGTTACCTGTCCCTACAGACATAAATGTAACACGTTAGCAGATCTATAGGGGAATGATCAATTATGTATTTCTGTGGCTGCCACCCAAGCCACGGCAGCAGGTTTTGAAACAGTATCGTAACCAACAAAACATTCATTGTGTACTACCCGAATTATCGTAACCAACAAAACAGTCATTGTGTACTACCCGAAGCCTGACTTATTTGCATTAACTCTGTGTGTTCAGATCTTGCATGGTGTTGTGCTGTATCTATGCACTACTGGCGAGTATCCTCGTATATAATGTGTGTATTTGATTACTTGTGCCGCTCCAAAGTGTCCACCATTGCAGCTTCCCACATACAACACTGAAATCCAATATCAACACGGACAGAAACAGCGGACAAAGTGTAACACTACCTGGATCCCACATAGTTGAAACACTAGATCACGTGGTATGACTTGTACGCAATCGCACGTCTTGAGATGATAAGTGGGGCCAGGCGTCGTTGGCTTTCGTCGCCACGTACTTATGCTGGTGTTCCGACGGTCACCGAAAAGGTTCGTATCAACCAACAGTACGGTAACGTGTTATATCAGTGTGTACACTTTATTCCGCAATAACATCATGACACACACGCGCGTATGTATACGTACATGTGTGTGTACACACTGATGCTCGCTCGATAATGCACACTTTGCTGTGTGTGCGTGTGTACAATGTTGCATGTACAACGTGTAAAGTATTGTACATACGCTATTGAATTAGGTGTGTGACATGTATATATATATGTGTGTGTGTGCGTGCGTGCGTGCGTGTGTGTGTGTGTGTGAATAATGTCGATCCTGATAATACTGACGCTTAAATATTATATTTTTATGCGTAAATTACATCTGTAATCCTGGCATTCGACCCCCCATGAGCACTACCTGGATAACAAATATAATTAATATAATATAAATATTTGAAGAGTGTCTGTCGTCTGGGAGTAATGATTTCCTTGTCGAAGCACAATGGTAATAGTTTATGGTTACGTACACTGGTGATAGTTTATAGTTATGTACAATGGTGATAGTTTATGGTTACGTACAAAGGTGATAGCTTAGGGTTACGTACACTGGTGATAGTTTAGGGTTACGTAAACGACGTAAGCATCAACCGTATCGGTTCCTTTTGTCACACATGTATATATCCGTCTATTGCTGCTGTCGCGGCGTCTCGGATTGGGGCTCTAGTGACGTTTTCTGCAGTGCACGGGCCCTCTACCAACAGCTAATGCTAACCGATACGCCCTCAATGGTCGCGTGCTACACTTATGCATGTTGACCTTCGATCTGCTGGCTTCCGCTGGGAGGCTGTTGTGACCTCTCCGGTTGGGCCAGGTGTCCACCGTCGTGATCAACCAGTATACATCATGGGAAGTGCATCATATTCTCTTAATTACAGTTTACAGTTGCATAGTTTTTAATAGTTACAATAACCACCCGCACATAATTGTTACACCTTCTGTGGGCAGCAACTAAATATATAGATGGTGAAGTCACGATTGCGCCCTCTGGAGAATGGCTCACACTCAATTCGGTCACAATTCGGCTATTGTTTCCATCTTTGTCCGACAGGTAGAAGTAAATAGTAATTAACTGCCTTTGTGGATTTTTAAAAACACTACCAATTGGTGGATCAGAGGCCACTGGTCCAAGGAGGCAAATGAACATAGAAAGAGGCGAGTGGAGTCGGCGCCTGTGAGGAGATACTGCCAGACTACCCCCTAACGTAGCATAGATATGGTAGTTGTAACAAAGGTGATATAACACTGTAAGAGTATGAAAGTGTATCCTCAATTTCAGTGACTAAAACTGAACCATGAACTTGGCTAAACTGCACATATACGAACACAAGAGTATGTGTCGTATTTGACTGACCCACAGCTGACCAGCTCTAATCTGTAATGTTTATCTTTGTTTGGTTGCCAGATATATTCTTGTTATAGTGACGCCTTCACACCCAAACGCCAGCCAAAGTGTCGCCCTCAACCAAGCCAAGACATTTGGCGACGGATGTCCTAACAGGTGGTAACCTACACAAAGGAAGACACCTGGCCACTACCTTGACGGGCAGACGATAGACATGCGTCGACTGTTCTGCCACTGCCCGAGGCGACAGCCCTCGCTGCTGTCCAAGCGTCGTTGCTCAGCCTTTTGTGTCGCAGTCGTCTGCGTCACGGCTGTCTTCCTGGTTATGGACAATGTGACAAGCAAGCATTCGTTGACGGACGCCGAGCTGAGCTACATCAGTACCCGGGTTAACAACGCCAGTCGGGCAAATGTCAACCCCCACCCCTTCACGTACATACTTAACAACCCGCGTGTGTGTGCAGACGGGAGCAGTGTGTTTCTGATTATCTACGTCCATTCAGCTCCTGGCAACTTCCAGCGTCGCGAGATCATACGCGAGACTTGGGGGAACCGAAAGTATTATTCGAATTCGATGAAGATTGTATTCATGCTCGGGAGAACGAACGGGTCGATTCCGGAAGTAGACGCCGCACTACTTCAGGAAAACGCTGCACATAAAGATATAGTCCAGGAGAATTTCTTAGACACTTATCGCAACCTTACGTACAAAGCAATCGCAGCGCTAAAGTGGATATCGACCTACTGTAAGGATGCAAAGTATGTCCTAAAATCTGACGACGATATGATTGTGAATCCGTTTACATTAATGCATTATTTAGAACGAAAAGTGAACGACGAACACATTATGTGCCACTTGTACCAAATGGGTCAGGTGAATCGGGATTCGGAACGCTGCAAAGTTACCAAAGACGAATACGACATCGGTTTTTACCCGACATTTTGTTCTGGCTCGGCGTTCATCATGACAACTGACATTGCCACAGCGCTGCACGATATATCGTACAGCGTCCCGTTCTTGTGGGTCGACGACGTGTACGTAACGGGCTTGTTGCCGTTCAAGTTGGGAAAAGTCACGTATGAGCAACTGTCGGATAAGTACGAGATATTTGCCGAGGAGAGCGTTGTCCAGAAACTTGCCGGGTCCGACTGGTCGTCCTATATGTTCGGCCACGTTCAGGACATTGACGTCTTCCGAACAGTCTGGAGAACCATTGTGAAATACGCATCGCAATGTCGCGACGATATTTGTTTGCCATCGCGACGCGAAAGCAGTTGACTTTAAGAGTTTATACCACAATAGGCCGTCCAGTGTTCATCGATCATGTCTACTGTCACTTGTCACCACCTTATTGACGTAAAGCCTATTTAAAATTTATTGAGAGGTAATTATGTTTAATAATAATAATATCAAGTTGTTTTGTATCCGTCTTGTCATGTGTCGTGATTAGTTCAGTGCATGGTTGAGTCGTATCGTGGACGCTTCTGGCGTGAAGCTATGTATACATGACATCATACACCATATACCGTACGACTCCATGCCCTTGGTACTGCACGGTGGCCAATTTAGAGCAGCATTGGGCCATTGGCTTTTTCTATATGTTACACGAATTCTCCCGTTGCCTGTTTCTATATTACATTGACTCCATCAATGGTTGTTTCTATAGGTTACACTAACTCTCCCATTGCCTGTTTCTATGTTACACTAACCCCATCAATGTATGTTTCTATATGTGAACTGACTCCCTCAATGCTTCTTTCTATGTTACACTAACTCCATCAATGCCTGTTTCTATATGTTATAATAACTCCCCCATTGTTTATATGTTACACTGACTCCATCAATGGCTGTTTCTATATGTTATACTAACTCTCCCATTGCCTGTTTCTATGTTACACTGACTCCATCAATGCCTGTTTCTATGTGACACTAACTCTCCCATTGCCTGTTTCTATGTTACATTGACCCCATCAATGGCTGTTTCTATATGTTAACTGACTCCCTCAATGCCTGTTTCCATATGTTCGTCGAATGACTAAAAGGAACAAGAACAGGAAATATTTATTTGTCCCAAAGATCTAACAAAACAGAATATTCGAAACAGAAACCACACAATATATTACAATCAAGTTGACAAGAAAAAAACGAATTCGTAAGAATATAATGTACGGTCTGAAGATAAAGTCATATAACGGACGGGAGACTCTAACTAAAACTAAATTTAATCGCACTGATCGAACAAGATGTTTCGTGCTAATATGTTATGTAAGTATAAACCTTGTGTCAATCACCAAGATAACAGACCGTATCATACACGCCCTGTTTCCCTAAGACTCATGTTATATCAGGCTATTCTCCGACAAATGTCAGTGATGAAAAATACGTTGTAGAGTTCTACGAAAGCCTTAACCAGACAGTATTACACATCCCTCCACACGCATGTCTCGTGATCAGAGGTGATTTTAATGCTCAAGTCTCAAATGGTTTTTCATACCACAACAACACTAACGGAAACGGTCACCTTCTTCTTGATCTCACACACGAGCACAACCTTCTGATGACCAACACTCTTCTTTCTGTAAACCACTCCAGGGCCATCGGGCTTCCAGATGCGTATCATTGATTGGTGGACTATATATATATATATATATATATATATATATATATATATATATATATATATATATATATATATATATATATATATATATATATATATATATATACGCTGGCGACTGTTCTACCAGCGATCGGTCGATTGTAGTTCGCGAGGAGGCGGCTGCAATAGTTAAGAGACGGCCGGTGATAAGTTGCGAGAAGGCAACTATAATGCAATTCATAAAACACGGCTGTAGTCCGCGAGAAGGCGACTATACTGCAATTGTGTGTCTGTAGAAAGCTGCGTGAAGCTAACAAAGTTACGAGAAAATAACTCTGTTGGAAGCGAGCACGGAAGCAGATGTAACAAATGGTGTGACGCAGCACATTTTGAAAAGTGCCAGAAGCGACTGGCGTAAGTATTATCTATTACGTTGTTAGCTGATAATATGTGCGTATATATTTAGATATATTCGTATGTCCTATGTGTTAATACATGTTATGAAGTTGAAGAGCCATCTACTGTAAATATGTTTTTTAGAATTGACATAGAATTAAGCCATTATTTGTATAAAGCGTGTCGGCCATTGTTGGCATTGTTAGCTTGTCGGGTGACACGCCCTGTAATCGTATTTTGTATAATTTAAATGGTAAACTGATATGATTATCATTGCGTTGTTATTCACGTGTATATAGTAACTGTTTTCTGTCAGCGTGGTGATTGGATTAAATTGTATCATACAGAACCAGATCGGGCTGAACAGCCGAGAGACATTACGCAGCAGAGGGCGAGCTGGAGCGTCGTGTGAGGGCGTGGTCGGTTGAGCGGCATGAAAGGATGGATTGTCTGGGAACAAGTGACACAAGTAGTGTGTGGGCCGTGTGCAAGCGATAGGTGAATCGTTATCGAGCGATATGTGAACCGCGTTCGAGCGATAATGTGAATCGTTTTCATTGTTATTTCATCTTAATTCGAGTTATACTCGCAGTGTAGCCAGGCGTCGGTTATTATTAATTTTTTTCTAATTATGAAATTCTATATGTCTGTATTGTATATGATATTCATTTAGTAATGGAATGTAAATTAAACACGTTAACTGGCTGTCATAATCTAATGGTATTATTTATTTACACGACCATTGCGCGACACTGGATAGGACATACCTACTGTAAGGTTTTTTTTGAAATGTTTCTGTCCAACATGACTCCCTCTACCTTTCTCCAAGCATTCGCTCCCGCTTTTGTCCGACGTCGCACTTCTGCCGCTGAATGCCCATCCTCCGTAACCATTCCTCCAAGGTACATAAAGCCAATCACCTACTTGATCTCCTTACCATCCAATCTAATGTTCAACTCCTCTCTCTGGTGTCCAACCCACATCACTTCTGTCTTCTCCAGGCTCATTCTCAGTCCGTGCTTCTCGAACTCCCCCTTCCATTCCTCCAACACTTTCTGTAGTTCTTGTTTGCTTTCTGCTATTATGGCCAGATTGTCTGCATACATCATCTTCCTGAGAATATCCTTCGTGCTGATCTTCCTGCTGATTATTTCCATCACCATGATAAACAGTAAAGGGCTAAGGGCACTTCCTTGCCTCAAACCGATGTTAACTGGAAACTCTTCCGACAACCCAGATCCAACCACAACTCTTCCTTTTGTTCTCTCATACATTGCTTCCACCATCCTGGCTTCTGCTTCTGGCACGCCCATCCATCTCACTGTTGCCATCACCATCTCTCTAAGGACTGTGTCATAGGCCTTCTCCAGGTCCACAAATCCCACTGCCATTCTACTGGGAAAGGTCACGTATGAGCAACTGTCGGATAAGTACGAGATATTTGCCGAGGAGAACGTTGTCCAGAAACTTGCCGGGTCCGACTGGTCGTCCTATATGTTCGGCCACGGACATTGACGTCTTCCGAGCAGTCTGGAGAACCATTGTGAAATACGCATCGCAATGTCGCGACGATATTTGTTTGCAATCGCGACGCGAGAGCAGTTGACTTTAAACCACAATAGGCCGTTCAGTGTTTATCGATCATGTCTACTGTCACTTGTCACCACCTTATTGACGTAAAGCATAATGATATAAAGTTGCTATGCACCTGTCTTGTCATGTGTCGTGATTAGTTCAGCGCATGGTTGAGTCGTATCGTGGACGCTTCTGGCGTGAAGCTGTGTTTCCATGACATCATACACCATATACCGTTACGACTCCATGCCCTTGGTACTGCACGGTGGCGAATTTAGAGCAGCATTGGGCCATTAGCTTTTGGGTATGAATTTGTTTTCGTGAATAACTTGTTGCGCCACTATATGGTAGCACGGCAAACTAACTGATGACGAAGCTTACCACCTTCCGAGTTCCGACCTAAAACACCACTGGTGTGGCGTTTTACCGTCACGACACAGACACCAAAATGCCAGTTGCTTAGCGATTCGGGAAGTTGTAAAACATTTCAACGAGTGGACATTGCCATTACACGTCTCCCCAATTGGCAACACTACGACATGACTCGTAGGTATACGCGTGTTCTTCCCTCTCCGAACTTACTGTCTAACCTGTGGCGATCGCACACATGACAATATGAGGTTCTTCGGTAATAATTGCATTTATTGACTTTGTATTATACGTTGTTATAAGTTCGTGACGGTTTTGAAAATCATCCACATCCACCACCGTATATAGCCAGGTAGGCCTTTTCGCTTATCCAGCTGATTGAACTGAGGCAACGTGGATTGAAAAAATGCCGAAGCTTCGAAACGGCAGAAAGATGATTCGAACATCGGTCCTCTTAAATAAGTCCGACGTTCTAACCACTGAGCCACTGCTGTTGTTGCATTGCTCAAACTACACTGACGGAATTCCCCCTTTTGCTACTGCACCATGTTTTCAATGTTTAATTGTCGTGGTTTATTGTATGTATTTAAAATGTAGGTTTAACATAGACGTTTGTTTAAATTTAGTATATCAGTGATCGAGATACTTATGGAACAACAGCGACAGTTAGCACGATATTGTGATGTATGTTACACTAACTACCACATTGCCTGTTTCTATGTTACACTGACTCCTTCAATGTCTGGTTCTATGTTACACTGACTCCATCAATGCATGTTTGTATATGTTACACTAACTCCCCCATTGCCTGTTTCTATGTTACACTGACTCCATCAATGGTTGTTTCTATGTTACACTAACTCTCCCATTGCCTGTTTCTATGTTACATTGACTCCATCAATGACTGTTTCTATATGTTAACCGACTCCTTCAATTCCTGTTTCTATATGTTTTGGCGGCCACAGTTGATACTCCTTGAAAGAAAATAATCCCCGGTTTATCGCGTTTAACTTTTTGTGCGCTAAATAGTTCTATTTAAGCACTCTCACAATTCTGTTTTTCTTGTGTTAACTCATCTGCTGCCTATGTGTGTGCTAAGCAATTCTATATATCAAAGTTAATATTTGTACACACTTACGTCTAGTACTGGCTATTTTATTTTACTGTTCTGAAAAAGGCTCATCTTAATTTGAAGTCATTTGACTACCTTTGCGAAAACTATTTTATGCAAGCAGTTTTATTCAAGGGGACCAATTGCGGCTGCCAAGACTGGTCCCCCGGACCGTTATTTGCTCTGGACTAAATGTTACATGGCAGGGTCCGCTGTAGTTCGTAAGTCATATATATCTGCACAGACTAAGCTGCTTCGAGAAACAAAGACGAACTGCTTGTTCTGCTTAAGGAAAAAGTGACTGTTGTGATTATCAATATTATATGTAGAAACATAATATATCAATATATGTTGTATGTGGACAGTCAGTTGCACCAAGAGACACCGTTTAGCCAACATCCGATTATGAAGTCACTGAATCTAAAATGTGTCTTCATGTCGTAGGTGTTGTGAATGGCTAAACTCAGCGCAAATACGTTGTGGTAATGTTTTTTTAAACATACAGAACAGTATCTCGATGAAAAACTTTGAGACATATATGGAACACGGCCATATTGCTCCCCAAATTGCTAAGATCCATATTGTTTACGGGTAATCCGTACGAGACGGCGGTTACTTTGAATAGGAAGACTAAGCAGGGAAATAACATGGTCTAAAGTCTCATAGTGTACCATGGTGAATTCCTTTGGAATATATTCATTAACAGAGTTGCCCGCGGGATACGAGAGGTCATGGATAATACGGAATTCATTTGGTTCTTTCTTGGGCATCACACCAAGTGGGGATGATTGATAATTATAAAATGGTGGTGAAACGAAAGGACAAGCTATAAGTCCCATTTGAAGTTCTTTCGACGTCTTCATTTCTACAATGTCTTTATGAAGATGGGTGGTTATCAGAGAAGCGTAGAGTAGGGGTGCCATGGTAGTTAATCTTGAATCCTGTTCTAAAACCGTCAAGAAGAAAAGCAGCTTCTGTTTGATCATAGCCGACCAGTGCTTGTTGTAACGCATCAGGGTTTATTGGGGTTGGGAGCGTTACGTTGGCGACAAGAACTGGCAAGATGGGGGCTTGGCGCTTGGAGCACACATGCTTGTAACGGCATGGTTTGGACGTGCATTTGTTGTTTCGCTGGTGAAAAGGGCTAGGAGTGACGGGTTGATTTGTTGGGAACAGTGGCTGGAACACGACCCACCCCCACCGGGACTTGTCTGGTGTACATAACACCGGAAGAATAAGTCCCACCTAGGCTGGTCCCAAGGGAAGTTCATTGGGTTGGATTGCCGTAACGAGCGAAATTGTTCGTCATACTGCCGCCAAGCAAACGGTGGCCCCGTTTGGGCAATATCACGAACAACCTCGCAATACTTAAACATACCATGGGCTACTTCCTGAAACCGCTGAGTGTAAACAGCCCCAAACACCAAAAAGGCAGAAGTCCACTGGTCGATGGTGGAAATCTGCCTTCCGTTACTCCGTTACGTGATCAGCTCGATTCCATGAGCCCTGGCATAGTTTACAGCATCACCAGCCACAAGACAGGGTCTTGTGGCTGGTGATGCCCGTCCAACACAATCAGGTGATGGTACTGCGTTGATGCATTTGTGTAGAGAACAAAATGTTCCATACATTTCAGAAAGAGTCCGGCATCTGTCCAACCGCTTGCACTGGCGTGGCCGACTGACTGTGGCGGGGCACCCTGCATGAGTTGGTCCGCCATTCGCGTCCGAGTAAAATCATGAATGGCGGAAGGTAGGCCCCGGCAGCACTCACCGCTCAGATCACTGTCACGGTTGCTCCTCGTTCGGCGCTGGTCATTTTCGCTACCTGACGGACCCCCTTGGAAGCGACGACCTTGCCTGGCTGATGGACACTGGTTATCCCAGTTTCGTCCATGTTCCACACCTTGGACGGTATGTATTCGTGGCCATTGAGCACATCTTTGTACATCCCAAAGATCTCGTTTACTTTCGGTCTGTTAAAACCAACAGCTCTTGATAAGTTCGTTCCTTGGGGCTTACGAACGCTCACGTCGGAATGTCTTCCTAGAAAGTTCTTCAGCCAGGCTTTTCCGGCCAACTTGTTTGTCTGGTCTTTATATATTATATACTGTTCTTTATATATTTGTATGTATGTATGTATGTATGTATGTATGTATGTATGTATGTATGTATGTATGTATATATATATATATATATACAAAAAATTATATATGAGATTAGTCAGAGAAGGCATGCTGTTCATCCATGTCAACAAAGAATTGAGAGTTCCGACTCGCACTATTCGCAGACACCGTGATGCCCTTGTTGCCACACCTGGAAAGGTGAAGTTGGGTTCCTCATCGGCGCTGAGGTAATTCATGACCACATCCAGATAATGGAGAGAGCCTTGTACGGCCTAACTCCTGCTGATGTCAGACGTCTGGCATACGGCGTGGCAGTGGCCACGGGGACAAACCATAGTGTGTATATATATATATATATATATATATATATATATATATATATATATATATATATATATATATATATATATATATATATATATATATAGGCGGGCAAAACGCCCACTTAGGCGTATTGCCCCTTGGTTGGTAGGTGTCTCGTCCCAATAGTACTATTTTGATCAATAGGTGGCGTCCAATAAGCGTCCTTATTATCACCCACAATCAATGCTGCTAAACGTTGATTTTCATACTTACTTTCGAACATCCGCTTTAACGGTCTTGTCAGAAGAAAGCGAGAGATGGCAGCACTTAAAAAAGCATAACATATGGTATACTGCATTAGGCGTTCTTTGGAAAAGTGCTATGGGCGCATTGCCACACCTGGGCATATTGCCCAGCCCTACCCTATCACTAACACCAGTGGCACAATTAACATCATTATCATAATTACTGCCATTAATGTCACCGGTCTCGGCTTACAGATGAGACGGTTCATGAGACGGCGGACAAAGCATGACGTCGCTGACGACGGACGTCTGTGAACGAGACACCGACACCGTGATGCGCGCACGGTTGCTGCAGCGACACATGACGACCAAATGAAACAGGTCACTTCTTGGAATCGATCTAGTCTCTTTTGTCTTCACAAGTTATGTCTTCGGTGCGCGGACCTACGCGACGAAGCTAATAAGGTGAGTGTTCTCTTCTGTCACAGACCGACCAGTGAGTACCTGCAATGAAACATGTTCTTTAATGTCAAGTTTGTGCCGAGCATCAAAGTCGACTGAATATTTAAATAAGAATGTCGATCACACCGTTGGAACGGGTAGGGCAAATTAGTCCTCTTATGACCGACTGCTAATTCTAACTATTATTATTATGAAATGTGAGACAAATAAATATTTCCCCTTCTACCATTAAGTCCGACTTAATGGTATAGGGGGAAATAAACCGATCAGACACAACATTTGGTGTTTGGTGTGAAGTTGTTTGATGTTAAGTTGTTTGGAGTCAAATTGTTTGGTGTCAAGTTGCCTGATGTCAAGTTGTTTGGTATCAGTTTGTTTAGTCGAGTTGCTTGGTGTCATTTTGTTAATGTTAAGTTTTTGGTATGAAGTTGTTTGGTGTCAAATTGTTTGATGTCAATTTATTGGATGCTAAGTTGCTAGGTGTCAAGTTGTCTGGTGTCAAGTTGTTTGGAGTCAAGTTGTCCGGTGTCGAGTTATCCGTTGTGCAGGTTTAAGATTTAACAAGAATTAACAAGATTGCCATCTCAAACAACAAGTTCCAGATGGCAAGTGGACAAGGAAGCCTTGGCTTATCGAGAGTCCAAACAAATTATCATCTATGCAAAGCCCGCCCTTATCAGATATCTGTCAATACTAGTTTTAAACATACGCACACTACTAAAATTAACACAATCATTTGGCAGTTTGTTCCATTCATTTCATTCACTATTTTAAACACTCCTATTTTATGAAGTGAAGTGAAAGTTTATTCAAAAACAACAACAACATAATATAGGTGCATGGTATGGTGTGCTGCTGCTGCTGCTGCTGCTGCTGCTGCTGCTGCTGCTGCTGCTGCTGCTGCTGCTGCTGCTGCTGCTGCTGCTGCTGCTGCTGCTGCTGCTGCTGCTGCTGCTGCTGCTGCTGCTGCTGCTGCTGCTGCTGCTGCTGCTGCTGCTGCTGCTGCTGCTGCTGCTGCTGCTGCTGCTGATGATGATGCCCTTCTCAAACTAAATAAATGCAATACAAGTAAAAAATAATAAATACAAAATAGTATTCACAATTCACTTATACACTTATTACAGTGCTAATTATAAATTAACTAATTGACATAACTTTCAATTAAAAGTTTTTAAATATGCTGTAAGTAATGACAACGGAAATGTTTTTTTTTAAATTGTGTTAAACTTGGTAGCTGAGTTATTTCATTTGCTAAACTGTTCCACGTATTAATACCTTTGACAGTGAGTGACAGTCTCTTGGTCTCTAGTGTTGTCAAAGTCTCCTGGTCTCTAGTGTTGTTAAACCACATTATAATAAGTGTTGTCAAACCACATTATAATAAGCAATAAGTGTTGTCAAACCACATTATAATAAGCATCTTTCATAACTAAGGTCTCTCAGTTCTGGAATCATTTTAGTTGCTTTTCGTTGTATTCTTTCTAGCTAGTCTATGTCCTTCTTACGATATGGCCTCTTGTATACAATATTCCAAATGTGGTCTAACTTTTGCTTTGTACAGGGGTACAATTAACTGTTTCTCCTTGTACTTGACAGTTCTCCTAATAAGCCATAGAATTTTATTTCCTTTTGAAGCAGCAATCCCACATTGCTCTGAAAGTTTCATGTCACCTCTAAATGTTACTACAATGTCATTTTCTTGCGTGGTTCTACCTAGTACAGCATACCCGATTGTATGCACTTCGTCCATGTTTCCATGTTCTGTGTGTATGCATTTACATTTCCCAAAATTTGAAATTGTTCTGATCATTTAACTAATTTATCTATATCATCCTGTAAACGTTGTTTATCTGTAACATTTGTAACCTTTCTGAATACGTTTGTGTTATCTGCAAATTTCAGTACTTTGCTAGATATGTCATTTTCCAAATCATTTATATAATATGTATATATATATATATATATATATATATATATATATATATATATATATATATATATATATATATATATCTATATATATATATATATATATAGATATGTATATATATATAAATATATATATATATAAATGATTTGAAAATGATATATCTACAATAATATATATATATATATATATATATATATATATATATATATATATATATATATATATATATATATATATATATATATATATATATATATATATATAGGCCTAATACTGATCCCTATGGTACCCCACTCAAAATCGATTTCCATCTCACCATCTACTTTTACTCTCTGTCTTCTGTCCAGTTGATTACCTATCATTGGCATTACCTATACCATGGGATTTTAGTTTAAGTAACAATCTTTGATGTGGCACTTTATCTAAAGCTTTCTGAAGATCTAAGTAGAAAACATCCACTGGTGACCCATCACCTATCCACTTTGTAATTTCTTCCAAAAAACATAACAGATTGGTTAGACATGACCTTGCTTTTAGGAACCCATGTTGAGATGTATTTATTAATTTACGTTTTACAAGGAATTCCACCATGTGGTATTTAATTAATGTTTCGAGTAATTTACATACAACTGATGTTAAACTCACTGGTCTGTATTTTTCTGGCTTGTTCCTCGATCTCTTCTTAAATAGCGGCTTAATGTTTACTTCTTTCCATTCTGAAGGAATTATTCCTTCTTCTAGTGGCAAGTTAAACACTTTTGCAAGTGGTGTACTAATTTGCTCTACAATTTCTTTAAGCAGATTTGGTGGTATCCCATCAACTCTAGGTGATTCATTATCTTTCATCTTCTTAATTTCCTTTTCTATCATTTCAGGAGTTACAAATAACTGCCCTAAATGATCTGATTTATACTCATATTAATAACTGGAACTGGAAATCCGCTTTCGTTTTGTTTTCCAGTGGTCCGACCTTATCTCGAACTGTTTTCTGTTTACTCCTATTTGCTCCTTACATAAGCATAATTATTATCTACCAATTTTTTTCAAAGATTCTTTTGTATTTTCTAATTTCAGTTGTGGCGTGGTTAAGTCCCACAGCATCTGTTTGTGAGCAATTTTTCTAATAGCCTCTTTTGACAGTTGTTTCTTCCTGGACCTTTTCCCTTGTTTTCTTAATGGAACACCTTTTTCAGTAATACCCTCAATATCATATCTTAAACAAGTCCAGCATTCTGTTGCCGTCTTGTTCTTCAGCAAGTTATTCCAATCAATATTTGCTAGATATGTTCTCATCTCTTTATATTTGCCTTTGTTGAAGTTCCTCCTCCATTGTTTTTTATATGTATTCCCTGTTTTTACTTTTATATTAAAATGGATTTGGTTATTGTCACTTGAACCCAAAGGTTCGTGTACTTTAACATTGTCAACTAATTCATTTTGAGAAGACAAAATTAAATCTAACACATTCCCACCTCTGGTTGGTTCCAAGACATGTTGAGTAAAAAAACAATCCTGTGTTAGAAGTAGAAACTGATGGTCATCACCCCCAGCACTCTCTAATGATTTCCATTGTATATGGCCATGGTTAAAATAACCCATTATAACACATTCACCTTTACTCACCTCCCTTATCGCCTTTTGTAATTTTACATCTTCCTCTTGCCCTGTGTTTGTACTACGATAAACTACTCCTATTGTCAATGTTGAATCCTTGGTAACTATGTTACACCAAATTGCTTCCTCACAATCGGCTTCACTTTTCAGTGTTATTTCATATGATTGAATAGATTCTTTAAAATGACTCCACCTCCCCTTCTTTCTCATCTATCCTTCCTAAATATTGCATAACCTGTCAGTGCTAACTCAGCATCTACTATGTCTTTATTTGCCGATTATCCTGTGATACCCATTTAAACATACACATTGAATTTCATTTTCCGAAATTATTGGTGAACATTTCTTTGGATGTGCATTTGTAGTAGCACTCCTTTGAGTTCCGCCTGCGCGTCTAGTTTAATGTATGCCAATGTATTCTTAGCTAGAGGCAGTGCTTGTTGTGGCCGGGGTTACAGCACGCATAGATGATATCAACAAGCATTACATCACGGCCTTTGTGACCATGTCCATCGCCAATTGACGATTTGTGCTCTATCGGTCTAATTAGTTTCCCCTATAGCGCTCGAGTATCGCCACTCGGCCTTCATTATTTCCGGCGGGTGCTTCAGTTGGCATGGTAACATCGCCCAATTAGATACAACTTAAAACTGATCTGCCAGTGACATACTGAAGAGTGTCAAGTCAGATAATAACACAAGGCTGATCAGAGATAGGGCGCATGTTAGAGACTGGTTGAAGGTCGGGCCGGATATTGAAGTAAGACTGGTCAGAAACTGGGAGAATGTTAAAGACTGAGTGAAGACAGGCGGGTAGATAGCCGTACGCACGTACGCATGTGCTTTCACATCAATATGGCAAACACATAAGGCCTAGCCAGCACCATCTACACTCACTGCAAAGGACACAATGTTAATTCGACTATTGTGCATACCAGCAAAGAGCCACTAGTTAGAAGTATGGTGGACACAGCTCAGTACATCGTCTTCTCCTTCAACTACTCAACCCAGAGTTTGCGCGTCTTTCTGGCTGAGTTCGAGCTAGACGAGGATGCACAAGCTGGTATGAACAACAACTAATCTGCAATCGCTCTGTGAGACACTATTATCCAGTCGTGCAAACGCTCTGTATACATTCAAGTATGCATTCACGGCTATAGTCACTCACTGCCCTGGCATATTTGGAAGAAGATGAGGACGGCAAAGTCAGATGTTACTTGTTATCCATACAAAATATTTTGGCTTCAACATAACACAAGTGACCATTAAGCATGTCCTCCAAAGTCAGCTTCCTCTGATCACATTCCTACAGTCCAAACAGTGTAAACTCTGACAAAGAAGCAACCAATACAATCGTCCAGCTGCTGCAGGGGAGGGCCAACATTGCTGATTGATACGAGTAAGCCGCGCAATGTTGGTACACAGAGGCACCGTCCGTGAGAACGCCCGCTGATATAACCGACACGCCCAGTCAGTATTGAATGAAGGCAGTGTATCCGCCGTTCGTGGATTACTTGCTGCAGGAAATTAACGTCTATTAGTAGCTCAGAATCACCGCGTAGTCCAGTGCCTCACACCATGGCACCGGGTGAGTCTGACACCAGAGAGAATTGTCCAGCTGTACGAGGTATTCCAAAACGACATGCCAGGTGATCTGCATCAGCTACAGAATGGAGGGCAAGATAGGAGCGCTTGACGGGAGTGGCCCTTACGCGTGTCCACAAGGATAAGACGTTGGATGTATAACGTATCATCCACCAGTTCAGTCGCTTAGCGCTAACACTTCGCCCAAATGAAGGAGAGGGTAGTAACTGAACCATTTCTGTATATATTAACACTTATTACCGAAGCAGTATCATTGCCTACACATGTCTTAATTCTTGGCTTATGATTAAACAGCTGTTATTATTGCAAAGGGTTTCTGTTTGTCTTGTAATATAATTATCAGGATTGATTCTTAGCACATATGGTCATAATAGTTTTCAATGAGTTAGATTAGTTGATTGCTATAATTAATTGAATCGTGTAAACAATATTAATAAACTGCAAAATCCAAGCACATTAAAACTAAGTCCTTATACATATATGATATATTGAAGGGTCACATCCACCTGTTACCAGGGATTGGTGTAGGTGGGTCATATAAAGTTTTACTTTGACTTCAAAATGCACCAGATTGCAAATGATTAATTTGTTTAAAAAAATGGAAACCCATACCCTCTCTTAGATGTGTGTTCCACGTGAATTTATACCTAACTACGCCTATGGAAGATCAGGCCAGAGACTGAATGCATGTTGGTAATTGAGGGAATATCAGTGTTAGAGACTGAGAGAAGATCGGGCCAGAGATTGAAATAAGACTGGTCAGAGACTGAGTGAATGTTAGATATTGAGTGAAAATCGGGCCAGAGATTGAAGTAAGACCGATCAGAGACTGAGTGAATATTCGAGACTGGGTGAAGATCGGGCCAGAGATTGTGGTAAGATTGGTCAGAAACTGGTTGAAGCTGTGTGAGTGAGTCATCACCACAGGTGAATGTTTAGATCGTGCACTGTTAGCACTGCGGGTGATCAATGCATAGGTCGCCAATATACACCATTAACAACATAATATTATATTCCGGGTTTTTGTGATTGGACACATTTGCTGAAAATAACATCCCCGGATGTAACCAAAATAAATGTTAGCAACGCATCTGATTGGTTGATGAGGCGATTGGGACAAAGTTCAATTCCACTTTTTCGGGTGAGTCTGTCACGAGCAATAACAATGCTATAACTGATTCATGGGGGTATTTGTTGGGGCCATGTAATGTTAAGTACTGACACAGGACTTGACTATACGAAGGAACGTGATGCATAACAACACTCCATCGATCATCGGTGTTATGGGAGGTTGTTGGCCGTCCGGCTGACAGCGGCCGTGGCAGCAGTCCATGCTTCTACGCTGGTAAAAGTCAAGAAAGTGGCACCATGCAAAGAATGCACGCAATGAAAGGGTGTAAATTGTGTATTTGTATGGTCGTGCTGATGGTCGTGCTGGTGGTAGTATGGTCGTGCTGGTGGTAGTATGGTCGTGTTGATGGTTGTATGGTCGTGCTGGTGGTTGTATGGTCGTGATGGTGGTTGTATAGTCGTGCTAGTGGTTGTATGGTCGTGCTGGTGGTTGTATGGTCGTGCTGGTGGTTGTATGGTCGTGCTGGTGGTTGTATGGTCGTGCTGATGGTCGTGCTGGTGGTAGTATGGTCGTGCTGGTGGTAGTATGGTCGTGCTGGTGGTCGTATGGTCGTGCTGGTGGTCGTATGATCGTGCTGGTGGTCGTATGGTCGTGCTGGTGGTTGTATGGTCGTGCTGGTGGTTGTATGGTCGTGCTGGTGGTTGTATGGTCGTGCTGGTGGTTGTATGGTCGTGCTGGTGGTAGTATGGTCGTGCTGGTGGTTGTATGGTCGTGCTGGTGGTTGTATGGTCGTGCTGGTGGTTGTATGTTCGTGCTGGTGGTTGTATGGTCGTGCTGGTGGTTGTATGGTCGTGCTGGTGGTTGTATGGTCGTGCTGGTGGTTGTATGGTCGTGCTGGTGGTTGTATGGTCGTGCTGGTGGTCGTATGATCGTGCTGGTGGTCGTATGGTCGTGCTGGTGGTCGTATGGTCGTGCTGGTGGTTATATGGTCGTGTTGGTGGTAGTATGTTCGTGCCGGTGGTTGTATGGTCGTGCTGGTGGTTGTATGTTCGTGCTGGTGGTTGTATGGTTGTGCTGATGATTGTATGGTCGTGCTGGTGGTTGTATGGTCGTGCACGGTTAATGTTCATGCATGTGGAGATATGTTTGTTCAGGGTTAATGTCCATGCTGGTGATGGTATGGTAGTGCAGGGTTAATGTTCATGCATGTGAAAATAGTTATGGTTGTTCAGGGTTAATGTTCATGCTGGTGATGGTATGGTAGTGCAGGGTTAATATTCATGCATGTGGTGATATGATAGTGCAGGGTTAATGTTCATGCTAGTGATGGTATGGCCGTGCAGGGTTAACGTTCATGCCGGTGATGGTATAGCAGTGCTGGGTTAATGCTCGTGCTAATTGTGGTATGGTAGTGCAGGGTTAATGTTCATGCTGGTGGTGGTATGGTAGTGCAGAGTTAATGTTCATACTAGTATTGGTATGACCGTGCAGGGTTAATGTTCATGCTGGTGGTGCTATGGTAGTGCAGGGTTAATGTTCATACTAGTGATGGTATGGCCGTGCAGGGTTAATGTTCATGCTGGTGATGGTATGGCCATGCAGGGTTCATGTTCATACTGATAATGGTATGGTGCATAGTCAGTCTTACAATCTGCTATTGCAGTAATGACGTTTCGAGAGCTCTCCAATCCACATATAGCAAACGGGAGCGACTGTACCGGTCTGAAACTGTTATGTGTAGGGCATGTCGTAGGCGAATTGCTTATTTGTAGAGCTCTGTGTATTGCGCATATGTTTTAACATTTCCTCATTTACCCTGTTTTGGCGGCGGCAACATGTATGTGAACGGCGACAAAAAGGCGATGGGTGTGTGTAAATAGTGATACCTACTATTGGTACCACGTGATGCTGAAGAACAACTGTAATTCTAAATGCTGTCGTGCTGCCTGGAGCCAGGAACTTCGTTGTTTGCCAAAGGTCGTCAAGCAACCGTGTGTACAATTAATTTACAACGTAATCATATCGAATGATGCGCCGACTTCATCTGTTCGTTCCTCGTGTATTACAATAAGTTGTGTTTGGTTAACTGTAAAGTACCCCAGGCAACGAAAACCTCTTTCCTCACCTTCATGCGTACAAGACTTCTCACAATGTAGATTTGAGATAATATAACTTCAAAGCTTAAAAACGGTTTAAACTTTGTGATTAATCAATGGTTATTTTAAAGTTAAGAGAATCATGATATAAAATATATATATATATATATATATATATATATATATATATATATATATATATATATATATATATATATATATATATATATATATATATATATATATATATATATATATACACACACACACGAAGATATATATTTGTTTGAAGACACTTAATGTCTGCACTTGATAACGTCAGTATTTTTTTTTAGACGTCGCATTGACCCTATCATCTCATCGGTTGCCGAGTTCGCCCTTTCCCGGATGTTGCTCAAGTAGATCAAATTACCCTCGGACTTATCTTTATCGAAAGGTAATTTCCCTTTCCGCTCTCTCTTGCCATTTAAATGGACTGGTTGCAGTGACTTGGTCTTACTACGCTCAACTTAATAAAACAGGCGTAATTACGACAATCTAAATAATATGTGTGCTCTGCGCAGCACGAACCTAATTGTTAACGTGGAAATGTCATGATGGGGTTGTCATTGCAGTGGTAATAGGAGAGATGGCATCAGCATGACTTCACCAGTTTATTTCCTGGCTATTACAGTAATAGAGAGCAGCGCTGTGTTTCACTGCATATGACGTCAGATAGGTGGAACCAACAGTGACAGTTGCCGAAGACGTGTCTTCATAAACTGTTCTGCAGCTGCGTCCTCCGCATCACATTCATTACTAGGAAATGCTATTGCGTGAGATAAATCGTCCATGATACACTATACTGTCTGGAAATATGACTAGAAATGAAAACAACATATACAATTTGGACGTAATAATACTAAAGGCTGCATTCGTATATTATATATGCTTGCACGTACATGTGTGTGTGCGTGTGCGCGTGCGTGTGCGTGTGTGCGTGCGTGTGTGCGTGCGTGTGTGCGTGCGTGTGTGCGCGTGCGGGTGTGTGTGTGCGTGCGTACGTGCGTACGTGCGTGGATTTGGAGTTTCCTGTACATAACATTCATGGATACGTGTGTAACCGTGCGCGAGTCTCCGCCATGCAAATCCCGTTGCGCACAATATGTGGGTGTTTAGTAATGGTTCTATATATGTTTACAAAACATGTTTACCCTAAGCCGTTTTATCAAGCCTTCGTTAACGTAACTATTATCAGTCATGGTTATTCGCCAGTTAATTCTTATTACGCATACGCTCTTAACATACAAATAATGTGAAACGTTGAGGTTTCAACCAACCGCCAGCTCCGTTCATCATCTAATCGATCCACGCGCCCATTCACCTATGCGCGCGCATGGACATCCTTGTACTTATATGATCGTGCCAGAGTCCTTGTTCTCTGTCGCCAGACGAGGCTGATGCTAGCAGCTGTTCACGTGTCACACAGCGTCGTCGCGACCGCGCCAGTAGAGAACCTGTCATCTTCAGCCATTCATCCGCCAGGTCATGTTGGCGTCTGTGGCCGCCGCCAGACGGCGTTGGATGTTCCGCGACGAAGAAAGTAAGTCGGTTGATCGACGCCTATGTAGACAGTCACTAGAGCTGTTACATCCGAGAAGATCGTATACTATTATTCTTCTTTCATCGTTTCAGTTATGTTCAATATGTTCCTATATGTTCCTATATGTTCCTGTATGTTCCTATATGTCAACATTGTAACGCTACTTACGATGGTTGCAATAACCACATTCACAGAAATTACAATGGTACCATTAATGATACTATTGACGGCACTGGCACTGTTAGCAATGTTGACATATTGGCAGTGTTGACAGCAATAGAAATGTTGACATATTGACTATGTTGACAGCACTGGTAATGTTCACACATTGGCAGTGTTGATGGCACTGGCAATGTTGATATATTGGCAGTGTTGACGGCATTGACAATGTTGACATATTGGCAGCGTTGACGGTAATTGCAATGTTGACAACATGACTGTGGTGACAGTAATGATTAACACATATTGGCTGTGTTCGCGGCATTGGCAATGTTGACATATTGGCAGCGTTGACGGTAATGGCAATGTTGACAACATGACTGCGGTGACAGTAATGATTAACACATATTGGCTGTGTTCGCGGCATTGGCAATGTTGACATATTGGCAGCGTTGACGGTAATTGCAATGTTGACAACATGACTGTGGTGACAGTAATGATTAACACATATTGGCTGTGTTCGCGGCATTGGCAATGTTGACATATTAGCAGCGTTGACGGTAATGGCAATGTTGACAAACTGACTGTGGTGACAGTAATGACGGTGCGGATGGCAATGGTTATGGTTATGGTAACGTTGGCGTAATGACAGTGTTACAAAGGCAAAACAATCAATCAATAACAAATTATGATATTCGACAAAAGGAAATACTACAAAGATAATTATTGGAAAATATAGGATACAATAGAGACAGGTGAAGACAGAGACAGGTGAACCTGCTCTCCCCCTCGAGTTGACATTGCCCGCTTCCATGTCTTGTTTCCTTTTCATCTCCTTTTTAAAGTCGGAGTAACACGAGCGAAGAAATGGTTGTCGAGAACAGGAAATTAAGAAAATATTTTCGACGATCATATCCTTGTCACATATCTAAATATGTCAAGTTAGTCCAGTTTGTAGGAGAGCAGTGAATGTGACATATGATATACAATATCTGAGTTTTTTGCTATTCGTGTCGCGTAATTTTCGAGTAGAGCCTACATACTGTCTATTTGGAGAGAATTCCACCACTGCGCATGTTTCTTAAATTAGGATGTAATAAATAATTATTTGACATTCAAAACCAGTCGTTTATGTTACACAGATATACATGTAGAACGTCTCAGACTTATTTATTTGACTTATTATTTCAAATATTATTATAGGAATTCCATTAAAATAAGTGTAACATTCACGACAAGGTCAGGGAGACTCGCATTAAGACATTCAGTATCGCTGTCACGGGAACAACAAGTGATCACTGTCTGTCTATTGTGAGAAACTATCCATGAACGTCCATTCGCCATGAATTGTATTCGTATAACAAGAAACGTAATGTTCCATATGGAAATCGGAGGTTTACTATTACCAATTTCCATTACCACATAACAAAACGCACATTAAAGTGCCCGGCGATATGGCTCAAAAACATTTCCGCGCTAGTCCGAGATTCTAGCCTCAAACGACTAGTCTGCTATCAATACGACATCGTTCCGTAACACCATCTAAGCTCATTATTCTTGATTTAATCAGTGCGTCCATCGGTCGTTAACTGGCCCGGCTGCTCAAAGGTGTGTTGCTCAACATGCAACAGGGAAATAATTATTAAGTTCGACTGTATTCACTGCCGGCTTATGTAACAGGTGGAGCAGGTGTGGGATATGGACAGGCATAGTTTGTATGTGTCTGTGTGGTCAGTTATGTAACAGGTGGAGCAGGTGTGGGATATGGACAGGCATAGTTTGTATGTGTCTGTGTGGTCAGTTATGTAACAGGTGGAGCAGGTGTGGGATATGGACAGGCATAGTTTGTATGTGTCTGTGTGGTCAGTTGTGTAACAGGTGGAGCAGGTGTGGGAAATGGACAGGCATAGTTTGTATGTGTCTGTGTGGTCAGTTATGTAACAGGTGGAGCAGGTGTGGGATATGGACAGGCATAGTTTGTATGTGTCTGTGTGGTCAGTTGTGTGCAGTTTCACTGAGCATAAACGTGTGAATTTGCGAGGAAAAAATACACTTGACATAGGTACGTTAACCTTTTCAAAGAAATACGTATTGATTCTGACAACGTCCCTAACCTCACACTCACCTCCAACTCGTCTACGATCATCAACACTGACACCGTCCTTGACACGAGTCACAAGGAAGCTGCTATATTTGACGTTAATAGAAACCCAAATGAATTTCATTGATATTAATTGAGGTAATTTAATGTGCCATGGTAGGACAACCACGGCTGCAACAAGAAACGCATATCAATATATTTGTACATGTGTAAATGTTACAGGTACGTACATGCTGCTATATTAATAATTCATATTGTTCATTTCTCTCTACACTCCCGTCGTGATCGCGACAGTCAACGTGTGTGCATTATTGGGAAGTTACGGAACGCTTACAGACTATGTCCTTAGTTAAATCTAATGCAAACTATTGCGGGAAATTACCTGACTAATGCGTTCAGCGGTCGCGGATGTCACATTCATCATTCGTCCGCGATGACGTCGCCTGTAGCTGAATAATAATCACTGGCTTTATTGAGTGGGTAATGCGAGTAACGTCACAACGTCTGTACACAGGCAACAACTGAGCGTAAGCTAGATCATTTAACATAATTTTGTTTTGTTTTTCGAGGGGTTAGTAGACCTCTGTGTTTACACAAATATGTTAGCATTTCCATTAATCTGGTTTTGTCTTGATGGTTTTGTCCTGTTCGCTATTGTAAAAACAATCGCCCAAAGCGCTTAACACTCCCTGGCAAAGTTGTACATTCAAGCGTCGACTCGGCATATCTGGGAAGCATTCAGCCACGATGCAATTACTGTGCGAGGGCTATCCGTTCACATACCCACCCCTACATATAGCCACCCCTACATATAGCCACCCCTACATATAGCCATGTTCAACATAAGCTCGATAATTGTCCTACTGGCTTTGCTCTAGACCTAACTATCGATCCACAACGTTTAAAAAAACGGCTGGCTTCCGCCTGGCGTGAAACTGATCTTCAAAAAGTGTAAACATAAGAAATTCACACACGTTCGCAGTGTGACATGCTGCAGCGTGTGTGTGAATGCCGACAACATATCGACTGATGTGTATAGATAGTGGTAGTCGTACCAGGTGATGCTGAAGAACAACTGTAATTATCAATAACGTTGCACCGCCTGATGACAGGGACTCCGTTGTAGGCCATATGTCGTCAAGCAGCCGTGTGTACAATTAATTTACGACGTAGTGAATCCGAATTATACGCCGACTTCTCGCACAACCACGGTGCGTAATCGGGCCACACAGTCCTGAACAAATAAAAACTCAAAATCCGTTTAACACGGCCTTTAAACTGAATAATGAATGGGCTGTAGTCAGTGTCCCAGTGAGGTGCAGGTCTTCCTTAAAGTTGAGCACTGGACGACCTGAGACATATCCATGCGGACTCGATGGATCGAATATACGTCAGGGATTATTATGTTTCCCATAAATTCATCATGCTGTCAGTCTGATGCCCAGGTTCAAAGCATGTGGGAATAGCATGAATATGTATTATAATAATATGATATATAAAATACTTCTATTGCGCTAAAACCCTCGGCAGACCCAAGCTCGGCAGCGCACCAAAACAAAACGGGTTAAGCAGTTCATAATTGATAAAAAATTCCAGTTGTAAACAATTGGATTGATACGCTGGGGAGCTATGGAGGATAAGCAAGTTTAAACAGGTGGGTTTAGTTTATGAGGAAATGTTGTTATATTTCCTACAGCTTTAACACTAACAGGGAATGAGTTCCACAGAGTCGGTGCAGCATCTAAAAACTCTAATTCCGAAATTAATTTTTTTAACATTGGGATCAAAACGTTAATTAGAATTAGATGATCGAAGTTGTTTGGACTGTCTTGCAGAAGTGAACAGTGAATGCAAATACTGGTTGCTTGGATGAAAGTGCTTGACAGGTAAATGTGCAGATCTTAAAATAATGCGATATCGGACAGGGAGCCAATGCAATGATTTAAGAAGTGGTACTGAGTGTGAGAAAGGAGGAGAACGGGTAACTACCCTTGCCAAGCAGTTTTGCATACGTTGAAATTTCAAGATGTCCTTAAGAACAATAGTATGATAAAGGGAAATGCAATAGTGAAGTCTACTACCAAGAGCAGTTGCAGTAGTTTTGGCGACAGCAAGAGACACATACCGGCGAATACGACGAAGGTTATGAAGCAGCAACGACAAGTTTGTGAAAAATGTTGTCTAAATGTTTAACTGTTATCAAAGGTGCTGCTAAATTCCGTGCTGAGACGGCCGGTATGAAAAAAATAATAAAATTTACCACGCTACTTTTGCGTAACGAATAATAAGAAACTCTTTATTTTGCATTTAACTTTAATTTGCTGTCCGTCATCCAGTGGAATATATCATGAGGACAAACCATGAGCTGGTTTAAGGAGCTGAAATTAGCTATCTTAACTCTGGTATCTACCAGTTAAGTATGATGAAAACCAGTTCAGGGCTGTACCAGATATGCCATACCACATTGATAAGCATTTAATGTGTATACTTTGTCCATATTTAGATTAACAAGATTTAAAAAGATTGCCTTCCCAAACTAGCTCCAGATGGCAAGTGGACAAGGAAGCCTTTGGCTTATCGAGAGTCCAACAATTTTATCATCTATTTATAGCCTGCCCTTATCATATTTATGTAACATCAGAGTAACATCATTGTGTATTTTTAAAACAGCAGTCACTGTAGAATGAAACTGTTTGTAAGCTGATGGTAATACATTAGACATACAATTTGACTGAATGTGAGACCGTAGACGGCTTGCTACAACTTTACCTAGTACACTGGAAATAAAGTTTAGATTGGCTATTATAACTGTTTAGGTTTTCTTTAGGCAAAGTTGACTTCTTAAGAAGAGGGCTGATTTGCGCTTGTTTAAAATGGTCCTGAAACAAGCCAGAGCACAGTGATGCATTTACACTATTTGTTTTGGGTAAAGTAACGTATCAAAACATACTTTCAGCAATGTAGTCGGTAATGGATCAAGATCAAAGGATTTATTTGGAAAATGATTATTTTATTTACTTCACCAACTGTGGCAGGGTAAAATAACCAAGTAGAGAAGTTACTAGCGGAGAATCCACTTGTCCACGGTTTAAAGTATAACATGGAAAAGCAGACCGGATCAGTCTGATTTTGTTCTTGAAATGACTGGAGAATGAGTCACACAAAGACTTGATTGAGGCATGGTTAGGTATAGACGGAGCAGACACTCTGTGTATTTTTTTTATTTATGCAATTCCATAGTTGACGTGGATTTTTCAGTTTTATTTGAGGCCATTTTATAATAATCAGAGTTGGCTTTAGCCATTTGTGTGTTACAGTAATGCCCCTGTTTTGAATAACGTGACCTATCCAAAGGGGAGCGTGATATGCGCCATACTCGTTCATGATAACGACGACGCCTTTTAGATTGTAAAATTTCAGGAGTCATACACGGAGCCGGTGGTTTTCGTGACACAGATTTCGTGGTTATCGGGACGTGTTTATCAAGTAAAGCATTGAATACAGTCATTATAGTATTGTTTACACAAGTCGGACAGTTTTCCATATATATATATATATATATATATATATATATATATATATATATATATATATATATATATATATATATATATATATATATATATATATAATATGTTAATATGCATAATACAATTTCTTACGACATCAATGAAGAATATATAAAACGTAATGTCATGTGATGATCATGTCGCTTTAAAACGATATATAACTCTTGCATTGACATACATTATGAAGCAATCAAATTGGGGGAAAATAAACAGAACTTTGGACAAAGAACATGTAGCAAGATACGTTGGTTTTCAAATAAATTATTTTCGGGGTAGTGGATTCGTAAAATCATGCATGCCCCGGCCCTCCAGCAGGTATTATTAACCAAGGAAACATTAGAAATTAATGGAGAAAGTTAAAGATAGAGAGAGAAATGAGAGACATATGAGAGACAGACATACAGACAGAGAGACATACAAACAGACACATACGCACGCACGCACGCACGCACACACACAGCACACACACAGAACACATACGGACATACATATTCAAAGTGCAGCGCTTCGTACTAATCGTGGCATAATGACATATCTAAATATAGATTGTCAACTGTCGTTGGCTCGAGTCTTCTTGTTCAGTGAAGAGCCAGCTGTTCTCGTTCTATATCGACAGGTTAATCGTGTTGATGACAGTGATGTTGATGACAGTGATGTTGATGACAGTGATGATGATGTGTATCCATAGCCTCAGTTAAGCCGTTGGCGACTCCTTGCAATCTCTGTATCCACGTCGAGTCCACCATCTGTCATATGCTTGATGTTGTCAATCCATCTAATTTTCTTCTACCTCTTCGGGTTTATCCTTGTAGTTCTCCTAGTAGTACCGGACTGCCATGTCTTCTTATAAATAGCCTTGCTTAGCCAGTTTTCTTCTCCTAACGAAACATGACAGACTTCTTTCGTCCTTCCTAATTTATCTCTGACGTTCTGGTTAAAAGTTATGCTTCAATCAAAAGAATAACATAAACCACACGACGATATGCTATTTGTACATTACCCATACTTTGGTGTAATTAATTAAAAAATGAGTCGTGATCTTAAGGTTTATTTCAATGAAGTAAAGTTGGAACTACATGATATTGGCAATTTAGCCTAGCTCATTTGTCCAGAACGTGTGCACATTGCTACGAACTTTGTCATTCTCCTATTAAGAACGTGTGCCAATCACCGCTAAGTGCAATGTCCCCACGTTACCTGCCACAAATCCTACTTGCGTCGTCGCAGAAGGATGTTAAAGTAACGCACAATGGATACCATTTATCAGGTGAATTACCAAAGGATGAGGATAGAAGAACAACAGCAACACTGTACCGTGGCCTAATGTTGCCTGCAACAGTCGGCATATTGCAGGTCGTATGGTAATGTCTACCGTCCCGACCGCGTGCGTCAGCACATAATGGGCCACTCCTAGCGGAAGCAAGGCATTTCTGCTACAGTAGGTGACATTTATGACAGTGTGTTGTCAACTACAACCCAAGCACAGCATATTCGCTGTCTGCCGCTTGGAAAATTCACGTTCCGTTATAAATGCGGTGGCGTGCAATTCTCGTAACATATACCCGGTCCAAACCAAACAACTGGGAAATATCCCCATAAATTATTACACTTTCTGCGCAGATTCGACTACGTTGGAAAAAAATAAATACATGTAAGGCCACGTTGAGTGCATAGAATAGTCTAGGTTGTGCGGATTTCCCCTCAAGATTACATGGCGTGCGAGTGTACCCTTTTCAAACCACCATAACGAAATGGTTTTACCAACAAATGGAGTTGCTTAGCTAAGATGCGCTTATTTTGTGCAGCAAACTACGACCCGTAACAAACAACCATTATACGCTATGGTTAAACGAATTGATTGGACCTATCTTCAAGACATTTTTGGCGTTTACATAACCTGCCTAAAGCATATATTCTTGTCGAAATGTATTGAATACACAATACCTGAATTAACATGGCTTGTGACAACCCCTCTGCGGCTCTGCTGTCTTTCTGAGTCAGGCTCGTGAACATTCATTTTCATTTGTCACATTACAAGCAACACATCTGTTTCTATCGTCTCCAAAAACAGTCACTGTCCGCACAGAATCACGCACTGCTGAGATGACCTTTACATAAATGATGGGCAGCGCGACAAACGACCACAACTTCAATATAATGGTATAGATAAATTTATCTTAATCAACCCTTATACTCCATTATTTTCTCTTAGACCTGATATATCTACCGGAAGCATCGATACCAGTGTTCGAAATGAGTGGGTCAGACGCTCTTATCCAGAGCGACTTACAACAAATGCATTCAAACTAGGTTGGTAAAATAACTACAAGTCGCTAGCAAGTATTTTCACAAAAATAAGCGCTAATAGTCTTTACAGTGTCTGAAAAGAAGATGTTTAAAAATATTTTTGTTCGGGGGTGTTGACAAATATTTTTAGGGGACCCCCCAAGAGTCAGTGGTCATTTAAAACACTGATCGATACCAGACAACAGCAAGACACCTGGATGTTACTATACTCGTATACACCTTGTAAATGTGTCGGTTTCAGCGTTAACGCTACGCACACAATGTCTCCCTTTTCCGACGTTAAAATGCCCTACAAATTTCCAATTGAACAATTCAAGGAGCCACTATAGGGCACGTTCCACGAGCATCATTCCAAACTTCGAGTGTATGGGAGTCGCACCACAGACCATATATATCTTCTCAAGAAAGGTATTGGGAACAAACCAAATGTCTATCTGGCCATCCCTTCTTCAAGCAGGTAATGTTAGTGCCGTGTGGTTGGTCACCTGTCAAACAACGGTTTGGTGCACAACATATACTTACAGGCGTGGAACATTCGAGGGACTGAACCCTCGGATATCATCGTTTTTAATCGCGAGTCCGCGGTCCCGGGAGCACGATCCACGACAGAGGTTCCCGACAGTAGTTTGTCATCGATACAACTCGTTTTATAAACGACGATCTGACCTAGCAAAGAGCTCACCTGCCACAGAGCCAAGAAACGCGACAAACTGTATGACAGTTGGTCGATAGATGGCAATATCGTGATAGGTTACGTGACCTTTCTAACCGAGTGTTCCTGATCATGATCAATGTTGAACTCGGTAAGATGTTCCTTGGACTGCTCGATTTGCTACGTTCCCGTAAATTGGTTCACACACACACACACACACACACACACACACACACACACACACACACACACACACACACACACACACACACACACACGCACGCACACACACACGCACGCACGCACGCACACACACACATACATGTATAATGTAACTTTTTATAATTGATTTAGTTAATTAATTATATTTTGATTAATCATCTGTTTAATTATTTATAACTTTTGTGATTTTTAACTACTATAAATATATATATATATATATATATATATATATATATATATATATATATATATATATATATATATATATATATATATATATATATATATATATATATATATATATATATATATATATATATGCTGTTGTTTTCCCTGCCAAGCAATCTAGTACAGAGTTGATTGACAGAGTTAGCCAATAACCCACTTGTGAACGCCTTAACACTCAACTCTCGGCTGGGGCAATGTGGACCACGAGCCAGACATGTACAGACTGGGTTGACACTTTGATGGAACATGACAGAGCGGCAGAGCTGTGTGACCGCTGCCGCTGCTAAAGGTCGCGAGGCTGCGGTTTGCCTAACGACATCCTGAAGACCCGATATAAAGACATCGTTATTAGGAAGTCTAATAATAAATAATCATGTTTATGGGCAATATATAATTACATATTAAAAAAAGTCAACGGCATATGTGGGTAGTTTCTTTTTGAGGAAGGTTTGATGTGAAAAAATCAATAGAGATTAGTTGCTCGCGCAGCCACCAGGTGATACATGTACTAAGGAGACTAACGTGTTAAATCAGGCCAGTCTCGTCAACAACACAGTATTGTTGCATGCAAAAATGAACTTGGATTTCAGCCAATTAATCTGGCTGTTGATATATCTGTTTCTCATATTGTATTGTTGAGCATAGCACGTGGTGAGTAGTAGGACAAACTACGGAGGCGTTACTGATTGTTCTACTCGAGACTAGTGTGATATCCTGAACAATGTTTGTGTAATATCGCGGTTGAGAATGTTTGCAACTCGGGCTGGTCGTGTCACTCGTAGTAAAATAGTTAGATATGATTTCGAAACATCTATGTACGTAATTATACGACGTCATTGAATTTCTACCTCCCCCCTCCTCCCTCTATCCCTCCCTCCCTCCTCGCTAGATGACATTTCTCTACGACTGCCTTCGCCGCGTCATCGGAGTGGAGCGAGGCTCGCCAAACCCGCTGGAGGACGAGTCCAATGGCGCGGAGGTGTACGACGCCACCGCCAGCTCAGGTGCGGAAGAGGCAACTGCGGTGGATGGGGCACTGTCTCGGGATGAGAGAGGATGATCCCTGAAGATTGGGGGTTGAGAAGGAGCGCAGCGACGAGAGACCGTGGAACTGAAGACACGTGACATACACAGAGGAGACGTGATATGCACAGAGGAGACGTGACATACACAGAGGAGACGTGACATACACAGAGTAGACGTGACATACACAGAGGAGACGTGACATACACAGAGAAGACGTGACATACACAGAGGAGACGTGACAAACAAAGAGGAGACGTGACATGCACAGAGGAGACGTGACAAACACAGAGGAGACGTGACATACACAGAGGAGACGTGACAAACATAGAGGAGACGTGACATACACCGAGGAGATGCGACATACACAGAGGAGACGTGACATACACAGAGGAGATGCGACATACACAGAGGAGACGTGACATACACAGAGGAGATGCGACAAACACAGAGGAGACGTGACATACACAGAGGAGATGCGACATACACAGAGGAGACGTGACATACACAGAGGAGATGCGACATACACAGAGGAGACGTGACATACACAGAGGAGATGCGACATACACAGAGGAGACGTGACATACACAGAGGAGATGCGACATACACAGAGGAGATGCGACATACACAAAGGAGACGCGCTGGCTCTGACTGTTAAGAGCACGGAGTCAGCCGTCATGACGCAAAATTGCCAGCCTGCGATCGAAGTCAGCAAACTTATGACCTGTGATCAGAAACGATGTGTCTGGGGAATAGATTGATGTACGACGGTGTGTCTGGGGAATAGATTGATGTACGACGATGTGTCTGGGGAATAGATCGATGTACGACGCCAAAGCAGCTGCTCACCATCTTGAAACCAATGTTGTGCAGAGTTGTGCATCAATATTTTGACATCACCCCTTGCAATGTGTGGTGACACACGATATGAACTCTAGTTCTCCCCTCTGTCACATATATAGGTTGTTTGGTGAAAAGAGCATCGTATTTTGGCACGCATGCTATTTTCCCGATGTGAAATGGCAACATGTGAATTTTGTAACTAATTTTATGAAGACACAGTCTAAGCTCATTTACGATAAGATTGGTGCCATATTGTCTCCAAGCTAAGAGTCTTGTGAACATGTATCGACGGTATACTACTGGAATTAAATGTGCATGCGATGACATCTTCCCTGCCAGCCTCTCTGAATCAAACACGTGAACATTAGTTTTCATTTGCCACGTTACAAGCAACATTTGAAACGTTACAAGCAACATTTGCCACGTTACAAGCAACATTTGCCACGTTACAAGCAACATTTGCCACGTTACAAGCAACATTTGCCACGTTACAAGCAACATTTGCCACGTTACAAGCAACATTTGCCACGTTACAAGCAACATTTGCCACGTTACAAGCAACATTTGCCACGTTACAAGCAACACATCTGTTTCTATCAGCTCGAAAAAAAATCCACGTCCGCAAAGAATCACTCGTCGCTTAAATACTTGATGAGCGACAAACGACCACAACCACAACGTGTTTAATAACATAGATAAGTGCGTTAATTTCCCTTTGTCGGTCCAGACACTACGTTAATATATGTATGTATGTATGTATGTATGTATGTATGTATGTATGTATGTATGTATGTATGTATGTATATATATATATATATATATATATATATATATATATATATATATATATATATATATATATATATATATATATATATATATATATATATATATATATATATATATATATATATATATATATATATATATATATCTGATATATCTACCGGAAACATGGACACCATGCAACAGCTACACATCTACGACACGAGAAACAACAACTGTATTGATGTACGTATATATGGCCATCAATGTAAATAAATATGAACTGCGGGATTGGACTGTTATGCCGTATGTGGAGAGTCTTCAAAGAGCGAGATCACTCCTCCCTTGAACTATTCGTGGGTGAAATAGTCCAAGGATTATGACTGATTCGTGATACCAGTAGACAGATCCCATAAGCACGTCAGCCTCCCCAGCTTCGCGGACAGAACGCTTATATAAAGACGTAGTCAAGGTGACTATGCACCTTCAATGGACATCTCAAACCTTCTCCAGTAGCACATATTCCAGTATTCGAAGTCACGGACGAGCAAGTCAGGCAGGAATAGCTTGCATCTTCGATGGCCTTAGTTGCGTCAATATACAAATGTGGCATATGTGCAGTTTATTAATTCGTTATATGGCTCGTAGTCATGCATAGTAATGCGTAATGTGCATTATTATCACATAGATTTTCATGCATGATATTATCATTAAACAGGTGCATACATTTCCATACGTTTCTACTAATGAGTTAGCAATATGTTTTTAAATAGTAATATACAAATTATGTCAAATATATGTGACGCTTGTGTCCTTTTAAGGCGTAAGTCTATATATTATATGATCTACTTTCAT